>OX359245.1:74903644-75088158 GCA_947179485.1 Allacma fusca
AAATTTAAACGATTGGTCATTCCGGGCATCATGATGCCCGCTTTAGATGCTGGGGCGAAACTTTAGTTACCAAAATTAAATTTGGGATTTAATTTTAAGCACAAAAGCATTTTATCCGGTACAAATCGGCATGCAACAACTCCAGTAATGCATTTCTAAGCGGCCAAAACCAGGCCAGGTATCATGTTACCCAATCGGTTTAAAAAAATTAATTTAAGCTCCTAGTATGCCAGTGAACAAGTTTGCATCAATTCCGAGCCTCTAAAGCCCGTATTTAAGAAATAGCCTGGGGCGTACCACCTCCCTTCATCTCAGGACGTCAATAGGGCTCAATCCTGCCAGCAGTTGCTCAGGTCTGATCACAATTCGTGAAACACATGTGTAAGATATGAAAATAATTGCTTGACCAAGTCAGTCTAGAAACTAAAGGGGACGAAAAATCACTCTGAATGCAAATACTTCCTGGATGTATACACAAACATCTGTACACTTACACTGAATTTTTTAAGGTTTGGAACAGTTTGGGTTTTCGGCCTACTTTACTCTATCTCCAACATTTCAGTATCTTCATATTATTGAGTGCAGTCAAGGTGGGTTGATTTTACGTTTAATATTTAAAACATATTCATCAGAACCAAAATTTTTTAAATTTAAACTTTTGTAAGGTATTTGGGTCGTCCAGCTGCCATTTTTGACATGGATGGTCATATATATTAACAACTAATGTACTGGTTGTTTTAAAAATGTTTAAAATCATTGATTTACAATATTTTTCCAACAGTCAGATCTGAGTCGATGAATAACTCCTCATCACGTTTTCGATGTATGTAGACCGAATGTTTTAGTTTATTTGATCATTTTAGAAGATTGAAACTCTATCAAATTTTCTACAAAAATAGATCAACCAAGAAAAAATATTTCTCTTCAGAAATGTTTCCTTCTACGGGTCTTCCAGGTTTGTTCCGGTAAAGAATTTCTCCCAAACTAATCATTTATGTTTAATATCATCCAGACTTAAAAGTCCTTGTCAACAACTCCAGAATTATGAGCTCGTTTGATAGTGTCAAAAATTCGCCATCCGTTACAGGTTTGTGCCAACAGAAATTGAAAACACTGAAGCAAAAGTACCGTTTGGTAATACTGGTTTTAAAAACAATTTGATAATTCGTTAGGATCATCAACTGAACAAAGACAACAATCACAATCAGGAGAGATGACAAAAAAATAAAAAGCAACTGTAGAAACGTATGCATAATTGTTCAAACCTGGATAGATTTTTGAAGTGTAAGCTTGCGACATCATTAAAAACATATTAAGCACTCCATAATATCCGAAATTATAGTGCTTTTTATAAATCCCCGAGTTCTGTTCTTCACAAAAACATGGATAAAATAAACCCAAATGGGAGTAGTTTCATAAAAATTGAGTATTTGGGCGACACCTATCATCTTAAATATCAAAGGGACTTTCAAGTCTCGCGTCACTTTGTAAGCAGTGCTGCGCACATGTTCAAGTAGACCATGAGTATTTCAAGTCATGGTCAAGTTCGAGTCATGGTCAAGTTAAAAAATAATTATAACTTGAGCATTCAGGTCATGGTCAGGAAATATATAAACTTGACCGTGATACTTGAAGTCAAGTAAGCGTCATGGTCAGGCTGGAGAATATTACTTGAGTGTCAAGTCATGTTCATGGTCAAGTCTTATAATGCAAAAACTTGACCATTAACCATGAGTATTTCATGTGCAAATTCAAGTAAAACAAAGTTGCGCATGTCAAAGACACGGCGCAAAAACTTTCAAAATAACATTTCACTACTTCTTATTGTTTTTTGTTTCAACAACTTTCAACTCATGCTAGGCATCAGGCGCGTAGCCAGGAATTGGCCAAGGGGGGGGCAACATTAATTAGAACGTACATATGTTAACTGACACATTCTATGGGAAATCCAATTCACGAATGTAAAACGCATCAAATTTTGCAAACTGAATTTCAGATTTTAAAATTCTCCACGTTTTACGATTCGATTAAATTTGAATAGTTTTGGACCAGATTTTTAATTGGGCTTGATCCGATGTCGGAGAATTTCGAGACCTGGGTTCGCTTCTATCGTTTCAGCTGGTGCTTAACCTACTGTTCCTGTGACACACGTCTTTGCTTCGAAAAGAAACTGCGGATATCAGGCGTGCTTGACCTTTTCATAATGAAGAATTAAATACAATTCACTAATTTAATAATTCTATCCAGCTTAAAAATTCCCTCGAAGCGATGCGTGTAAGTTACAGAAGCTAAAAGCTTTTAAGATGAAAATATTTAAAGCCGCTGTTACCATACTTTTGTTGCCGTTGAAGGTTGAAGTCAAATCGACGAGGCAAAGGTCAAAGTGAAATCGGGATTTCGCAATGCATTCAAATCGCCCGCTAAGCAAGGATGAACACAATAAAAATATACTCTAGAATCACCCAAAACGTCTCTTTATTGAATGGTTTATTACCCACGGCTTCTTCCCGTCAAAAGTTGACCCATCCATACTCGCGAAAATCGTATCGAAATGCTTTTCCATTTCGATAGAAATTTATTGATCTAGAAATCCTTTGCTCTCGCAATGGACAACATTGCGATACGATTTTCGCGCGTATGGATGTGTCAATTAATGACGGGAGGAGCCGTGGGTAATAAATCATTCACACGAAACATGGAAACTTCATGGGTGATTCTAGAGTTATGATGTTTATACACAGATATTTACATGGAATTAGTGGTCGGACCAATTCAATTCAGAATTGAAAATTTTCGATTCGATTCGATTCGATTCAATTCGATTCAGTAGTATTTCGATTCGATTTGCAGCAAAGCCAAATCGAATGATTCAATTTGGGTATTGAACTGAATCGAATCATATCTTGTGAATTGCAATTCAAACAATTCATCAAAACCGCTTCGGCTGCGCACGGGTACTTTTTTTCCCGCATATTCAAAGTCCAAATACTACGTATACCACAACGTTTGTTATTTTAGCGTAGCTTTTACTATACCCTTTATAATATGTATACGACACTCCAGTAACATAAGGAAAATTTTGTATTTTCCCACTTGAATCGTTCGATTTACGATTCAATTCGATTCACTGGGTGAATTGAATCGAATTGAATTGCTTTGAGGCAAATTGAATCGAAAATCGGTTTTTCGTTCAATTCAAGCTTCAAATTGAATCAAATTGAAAAATTCGAATCAAATTGAATCGATCCGACCACTACATGGAATACTGCATATGTGGAGTTTCCAAGTGATTTTTTTACAAATAAAAAAAATTGTACTGTCAAATCACTAAAAAGGTTTGTATGTCTCGGTATGGACTGATTTATTTTTAACTTTTTGAGTGATTTGAGAGTATTTTATTTCGAATGGGGGGGGCAATTGCCCCCTTTGCCCCCCCCCCCTTGGCTACGCGCCTGCTAGGCATGGTAATTTGGCTGCAATTAAATTTATTACTTATTGTAAGAACTGGCATTATAGTATTTTCCTCATTGAATAAGATTCTTTGATCAATCATTTTCAAATAAAATTTTGTTTTAGTAATAATTATCTTAAACACTATTTACAATTTTGGGAACATGTGAAAACAAGGTATTGAATTAGTTTAAGTATATACATGTGTATATATACAGTGAATTTCCTATATAGCGGTTTCTTCTTGGACAGCATTCCCTTTAAATTTACATGCTTAAATTTTCCCTTGTATTACATTTTCATTATGCATAGTAGTAACATACAGTGACATGCCCATATATGGACAGGTATTTTTTATTCCTTGGGAACCACTATATAGGAAATTCTCTGTACATATGTGTATATACGTATGTCGTGGTCAAGTCATGGTCAAGTCAAATGCTGTTTTTGTTGTACATTTCATGTTCAAGTGACTTAAAAAGTACTTGATTACTTGACCACGGAGTTTCAAGTAATTACCTGAACATGAGTCGCCATGGTTCAAGATCGTATCAAAAAATACTTGACTTTCATGGTCAAGTCAAGTTCATGGTCAAGTCTGGAATTTACTTGACTTGAGCGCAGCACAGTTTGTAAGTGTTTGCTGATAGTAAGATATCGTCAGGGGTCGGATTTATGTAGGAAGACGGGAAGAATCTGCCCCGGGGAAAAAATTTACTGGACAATAGAGAGGTCATGACTATTTAAAAGTTGACTATTCGGAAATTATTTAACATTACAGTATACGGGCGAATCGCCGGGGCTAAATTATTTTGTGATTATAGTGAGAAGATGCTTATAACTAGTGACTATAAAGAGGTTTGACTGTAAGTTCTAGTAAAAGCCCTGTGCTTCACAGGTGCAATTACTTGGAGAGGTGGTAGCGTGAGTGTAGAAATTAACGAGGGGTAATAGGGTTATTATTTATTATTGAGTAGCGCTTTAAATCAGCGGACAGGTAGTTCTCGATAATAATGAGTACTTGGCATGACACCTTTTGGGCAATGCGTGAGGTCATTGAACTATGAATGCACGGAACCTTATATAAACGGACAGAAAGTGCTCTTTAATAATAAAGATAATTATAGCTGTTCAGAAGTTCCCCACCTGCGTTCGCGTCAAGTATTTTGAGGATCCGAACTTGAACTTGACCTGCACTTGAACTTTCAAGTAGATATTTGGCTGGATCCGAACTTTGCGTTTCGGGTCCCAGGAATTACTTGTCATACCAAGTCATATCTTGCAAGCAATCTTTCCTAAATCCGAACTTGATCTGATACTTGAATGTAGGTTCCATAAATCTTGCGAACCGAACTTGGGATTGACTTGAACCCGAACTTGGATTTTAAGTACTTGAACCTTACAACTTTGTAGTATGAAGTTGCAAAATCACTCCAACAGTTGGAGCTAAGGTTTTCCAGACTTGGTACTTGTCAAGTACTGCTTGAACTTGAGCGCAGCTGTCCCCAAGTCCTATCTATTCTATTCTTAATAAAACAATGAAAACTCTATTCCAGTCTTATTCTATTCAAAATCACTTTTAGTGGTTCAAGTCAAGTCTATTCATAGTCCAAACTTTTACGCGACTCAGTATTCAAGTCTATCCAGTCTCACGTCTAGTCCACAATATATTTATGCGCTACCAGAGATGTTACTTAAAATTCAAGAACTGATCTTGAAATACTGATGTTTCTAGTTCGGTATAACGGAGTGATAAACTATTGGAAATGTATAACAAATGCAAGTCAAAAGTAGTTACAAGGTAGGCTTTACACACTAGTTTATTATTTAAAAGCAATGATATCTTAGCTTCCAAATGTCCAGTGATTTGAAGGGTTCCTTAAGGAAATTTTGGTAAATATGGCATAACTTTCTCCACATATACATGTACTGTAAAAAAATCCTGTGGGCTCAATGAAAGCTTTAAAAATATAGTTTCGATGTAAGAAGGCTATAGGATTAACACCAGTGACTATTGTAGATAATACAACCAACACATTACTTAAGAGAACTTAATGGCAAACAATGGTAAGGCGAAAAGTGACAAGGCATACTGCAATGTCAGTAGGATTTGTAATATTAGAAAATGTCAAGTATTTCCTGAAAATAATACGAGCGCAGAGAATCTCAGGTGCTCGCGATTCAGTTCTAGCGTCGAGCTCCTCAGACAGCCAAAACGAATCTGAAAAGCACTGAGCTTCCATTTGGCTGCCTAGCGTCAAACGTGGTTCCATTGGTCTAAACATTGCACCGCATAAATAACATGAGCGAACGCTCTTAATAAAATAATGCAAATATGATTTCATGACAACAAGTAAAGGTAAAATCCTTTACACTACATGTAATAACGAAACAGAAGAAAATGATAATAAATCCTGGCAATTAATTTGTTCTTGTACAAAATTACATAAATAAATAAAACTGAAAAGTATATCTGCAATAATTAATGACTTTTAAAATTCCAGCAATTTTAAGTTTCACAAATATATTTGACCTACTTAAATAAAACCTCAAATATTTTTTCTCGACTGTGATGTTACTATAAGAGAAATACGTATGCGCAGATTTTCGTCCAGGTTTCTGGGAACTCATTTTAACACAAATTATTTCCATTGATTTTCCTAGTGATGAGATGAATCATTCAATGCAAACTAGATTGTTACATTATAATGAGATACGGAACCGTTTCGCAGTAGAAATGATAGGAATGCTAAAAATGGGATCTCAAAGTGCTCCGAACGATAATTTTTGCATATAAAATTCCTACAGCGGCATTTTTTCTGGCAGGTGATTGATTTGAACGAGATACTTGAACGTTGTGCTGTCGTCGCAAGGTTTAGTATTCGGGAAATGGTTTTACTCAAGGTTTTGAAAAGATGACTTGAATAGTTAATTTTTTTACGGTCAAGTCCAAGTCTATTCCTGGGAATTAGCAGCTCAACTCATAGTCGAAATTCTCGCGTGTTTTTGAAGTCCAATCTAGTCTAATCATTTTGGAAAAACAAATCCAAAATCTAGTCAACCGATATTTTTCGATCCGTAATTGTTAGCATGAATACATGTTCAGCAAGAGTTTTTTCTTGGAAAGCTTCAACCCGCCTATATTCTCTATAATTTTTCTTAGCTCAGTAATGCCAATTTTAAAACACACGTTCGTGTACATCCAATTGTGCTTCTTACATATGCTTGTTCCTGACAGGTGTACAACCAGTGCTCTCAGTTAGACCCATTACTTACTATTTGCTCTTAATTTTGTCTCTCATGATGGTCAGTAATTAGTTGTTATTTACTCACGGGCTTTATGGTAACTACCTTGCGTACTCACTACTCTCGCAAAATTTCGAGTCGTAGCGTATAACTTACTCTTTGCTTACTCTTGTCTGTATATTATTCAAGTAATACTAATTCGTTTTCAAATATAATCCACTTCGTGCAATTACTGTATTATTTCAGATTTTTAACACATTCTTTCTTACAAGTTTTTCTTCGTAGAAAATCCGTCCTTCAAATCTAACGCATAATAAACAATTTCCACGAGCACGTTCTATATTAATCAATTTGGAAAATAGACGTTCCAGTTGATACAGGACTAGGTTATCACTTAAAACATCTTGAGCTGGAATACTTTACTGTTTCCTATCTACTGATTCCACAGTAATATTAATGTCCTCTTTTGCAGACCATGAATTAGTTGCTTCACTGTTTATGTTTAGCTTTAATACAATTTAAGTAGGGCCTTTATATGTTTTTCACTAAAATTACCATCACTCACATCTTTGGTAACGAGTTGCATCATCGCATGTATTATAAAAACTATTGTTTGCCTGTGGTATCTGCCTCCATAAGAAATATCAAGTCACGGATATTGCAGGAAAACATTGTTTCTGTGGTAGTTACTCAAGTTAACAAGTGGTTACTTACTCAATACTTACTTTTTGATACCTTGAATTTCGCCGTACTTACTCATACTTGAATTATGTTAGGGAATGAGTATACGTATTTCCTCATTACTTACTTAAACATCAGTCTGTCTTTAAAATTACTACGAAAAATTCGAGTTATGAGTTAAACTGAGAGCACTGTGTACAACTGAAGACTGTCTTACGCATAACTGCACTGTTTCCTCAGAGCTTTAAAATGTGCTCAACATAGCCCAACAACTTAGCTTGAAACAATATACAATAGCATGGCAAACAAATTCTAGCTGTTCTAGACTTCCCCCAAAAATAACAAGAATTGCTTATATCAATCAGAAATACATTTCGAAGTTCACAATTATCAGCCACAATGCTCGGTCCAATTGTTGAAAAATACATTTTCGCTGGGTTTTGGTTGAACAAATACCAACCCAGCAAACCAGAAGTTTCGTTTCAGCGCTGTTCCGAACATGGCACTGACGGTTCTGTGCCGCTTAAGGATTCATGCTGGAATTCATCAGCGGTCCGGCACCGTGAAATATGATATCCGACTTACCTACCGCATGCCAGCACTGACCCAATGTTGGCCTGACAGTACCTTCCCAGTACCAGCAAAGCAGTGCTGGTGTGATACTGTAACGCGGCATTCTTTGCCATAATTACAACAGGACTGGTCCAAAGCTCTCAATGCATATATGTACAAGCATGCAAAGCATACTAATTGTAAGCCGTTATAATTTCACATGCCTAAGCACTTTCATTACAGGCGTGCTAGAAGCCATGATGGTTACCCTAAGATTCTTCAGTTAATTTTGGTAAAGCAAATAACAGTAAAAATTCGCGTGGTGTTCTGTGAGCATTTTTTAAAATACTGAATAGTACTAGTAATGTGTAACTACGTAGTGAAATTTCTTAAAGAGAGTAGCTTCGAAGTAGTTCCTGAAAAGTGGATGTTTGACGGTAACACAAAGTGCAATTGGCCTGAGGAAATAACTGATCGAGTTAAGTTAAATAACCTAATTCAAAAAGCCTCTGATCCCAGCGACAATCCCAGGATTGTCTGGAAACCTCATACCTGCGAAATTATACTTGGAACAGGTAATGTTGTCAAATAGAAACTTAAGCATTTTTCAAATTTCATCCGTAGTAATTACAAGTGTATTTACCAAAATTGTATATAAATTAGTTTCTAAAATCCTTTTTAGGATAGCAATATTATTTTAAATTTTAACCATTACAGATAGTTTTATTCACGCAAAGAAGGGTGCAGAAAAGGCGGCAAAAAGCAAAACAAGTGAGTTTGAGTTAACAGATATCGAAGTTCCTTATCTTCCAACAAGAGTTTTGCGGAACCAAATTCAGAAGCAAGTATATAAAGTTCGAAACAGCTCAAGACTTGTCTAAACATCCGAAAACAATTTGGGTGCAACTATTGTGAGTCGTGTATCAGACATAGCAGAAATCAATTCCCTTTATAAAGTACACGAAAATATTGGGAACATCTTTGAAGCAACAGATTTGGGTATTTCTAAATCATTTTAAAAACTATGAAAAACGTGACATGCTTTTCTAAATTGAAATGAATTGTATTTTTCATCAAAATGACTGCAAAAAACAGTAATTATTTTACTGATTGTTTTTATTGATTATGAGTGTATTTTCTCTGTCTATTGTGATGTGTTACTCTTGTAGTTGTTGGTCCAGAATTTGGGACAGAAGCAAATGTATTTACGGTTACTGAAGATACTTATTTAAATACCAATACACCCGATAACAGCTGTATTGATAACGACCACCAGACGTTGCAGGAAGTCATTGCAAGGCTGGAACGTTTAGGGGACCAATTTGAAATTTTTCGTTCGGAATTTCAAAGTAAAATATTTTCTATTTTGTATTCTATTTTCTATTATGTTTGAAAAGTATACATATATCACATTCTTACATGTTTTAGGTGACATGAATTACTGATAGCTATATTTTTTAGATTTTGAAAAGATCGCTCTCGGAAAATTAGTCAAACTTTCGAAGGAGTTCGAGCATATTTCTCTTACACTTTGTCGGAGTTTAATGTCGCCGCTAACAGTGGAAGATCTCGGCCTTCCTTTGGGTGTAGGACTTCCTCTTGCTGATGGAAAATCTTTTGCGATTCTTCAGCATTGGCTACAGTCGCCAGAGAATCAAAATAAATTGGTACAAACATCATTATAATGACAATAAGGATGAAGCGTAATTATCACAGCAAAAATGAACGGGGTTGTAAAATGGAGCCCATGCTGGATAATAATTACTACGACAATTTGTTGTGGCTCAAAAGGGGAACAATGATTGAAATAGTTCTGCAGTTACCTAATTTTAGCAGTAAATTGTTTCAAAATTCCTATTTTACCTTATGAGCGAATACATACTTTTATCATTTTAATGATTTTTAAAAGTGCAATCGATGATTATACCTAAGTGAGGATTCTCGGTCAATAGACTTATCCATGTTTACTAATTGCTATTAGGATTATTGCCTTTGCATTTTAATTTTAATGTGTATAGCTGTCGATGTGTTTTGGTTTCACATGTTTTGGATTACAACTGAATTGGATCCAGAACCAAAATTCACAATATTTCATAATTAATTCCTGTCAAACTATCTGAAGGGTATTGGAGGTTCAGACTTAAAAGATTGTATTCGGCGGATATTGGAGAGAATTTTTTCCCCGGAGCTTGCTCGTGCTGTAAATTTTTCCGGAGCAAATGAGAACATAAGCTTCAAGGGTCATCTAGTGCGGCTATGCTTAATTGGTAAAAAGTGACTCAAACATTCAGTAAATATTGATAAACGCACTTCTTAAAAAATCAAGCACAGTAATTTGTGTAAATTAACTTTTAAAACAATGCTTTTTGTTTCTAGCGAGCTTGAGACAAAATTCAGAATCCATCTCACCAACTGAAGCTGAGGTGGATAAATGTGTACAAAAGTGGTTTGGTGGCTCCGTAGATCGACACGGAGGACGTGCAGCACGACAAAAACACGTATCAAATCAACCAAATGTTGAAGAACTGTCTGACAATTAGTGGATTATATTATGTATATTATGACTATTAAATATAGATATTGCATTTTGTATTAGTGCTCGATCAAAAAGGCGTAAAATTGCTCAAGAAAGAGATTTATTACTTACAATAGTTCGTAATGCTGATAACAATTTAGTGAACGATTTTCCATCAGGTAATATAAGAAATGGTGATACCATTATCCAACATGATAACACTGTAGATTACGATAGTTTTGTTACCTATAATGTACATTGTTTGATTCACATCGCTGCTGATGCCCTTAATTTTAAAAACTTGGACAATTTTAGCGCTTTCAAATTCGAAAATTATATGCAGTTTCTAAAACGCTGCTTACGTGGGCGTAAACATAGCTTATCACAAGTTGTAAACAGAGTTCATTAAATAGAAAGTGCAGCAAATATACCTATATGTCGAGTTAATGCTAGAAAGGCGATATCCGTTGTAAGGATAAATGAAGAAAAGTGCAGCTATAAAGGGATAGTCTTGTCCGCAAATTCTGGTAACAATTGCTTCATTTGCAAAAACAAAAAAAATTTCATTGTCACAGGATTTGATAAAATTTCTGAAAATGTAATTACGTGTAAAACATTCTTGAGCGCGCAAAGATTGCCAGATTACCCCATTGATAGTCGTATTTTATGCATTTACCAATGTTCTATGTTGTCTACAGAAGCAGAAGTTCCTTTAAATCAATTATTTGAAAAATGATTTGCTCTTCCCGTTTCAAACTACCCTGATTCATTTGTATGCCTACCAATGTCTTTTGAACTTCATTGAGTTTATCTAATTTTGACAGTACCACTACCTTTGAAGCTGTAGTTCTGTCAGAAAAGGGTAGGTAGTGTGAAAAAATAAACATGGCTGTATTAGTGGTTTTGTTTTTTTTTAATGCTATCAATAAATATGAATTGTTCTTATATCAATGTGATATTGATATTTAATTTGCATACTAGCATAGATGTACGTATAGTATACATTTGCCGGTTTATAACCTAATCTGGCCCGTTTCCGTTCCCACTTCAGGCATTGAACTGGCATGCAGCACTGGACCAGTTCTAATAGCCAGTGCGGGTGAACGGGAGTGGGCCATTGCCGCGCGGCCGGACAGAACAGGTACTCAGCCGCCGCAAAAAGTCAGCACTGGTTCGTTGCTGGGGACGTAACGTTTGGTTTCCTGGGAACATTATTTACCGTATAAATATGACCCCAAAACAGGCTGAATTTTCATCAAGCAAGGATTTAAAGCACGCGCTGGGTGGTATCTGAGTCAACTCTTAATTACATTAACGCTAGTTTGGAGCTTAATTCGAACCGTTCATTCGGTTCAGGCATGGGATGGAACCCTATTAAAAACGTATTATTTTTTTTCAACCTCTGCAATGACGATTGTTCAAATTGTCCACTTTGTGTTCTGCGTAAACAATATCCTCATAATGGACCTACTTCCTATTACTTTCACGAATACATTGATTGTTGGAAGCGTTATAAATGTAAGCATAATTTGTTTCCAATTTAATTCGTCTTAATAGTTCCCATTGATTATTAAGTTAATTGGGAATTTTTCCGGTAGCGCAATATTTCAAACCTGACAGAGTAAAGGATCTGGACAAACCCGGGATTCTCTTGTTTTGCTTTTGGTGGAGTGGAGTTTTCCTGATGACTTCGTATGCCACGACGATTCTAATGCAACCCAACTTACCTTTAGCCTTTGTATCTGTTATAAAAGTCTCTCACCGGCCTCTATCAATTTTGCTTTTGGCTCTCAACTATCTTTTCGTTTTCAGCATGTTGCTAGTCATTTATTCCGACATGTTTTTGTAATGCGCTGTTGGTCTGGAGATTACATTTACGTATGTTGATTTAATGAAGGAATTAAGGTTTGTACACAATTCAATTATATCCATTAATTAACCATATAATTATTATCCAAATTTGCAACGCATAATGGAATATAACAGGATTGTGCCTTATTACCAGGTTTTTTTAAATGTGTGTGCGCCCGAATTTAGGATGCATATTCCGAATTTGAAGAAATTGTAATTATTTCGATCGAAAGTATCTAGTTTTGTATATGCATCAAATCAAAAGTCCTTGATGTACATACTGTATCACCTGGTTCAGGTTGAGTATGCTCGTGTCTTGACTCAGAGGACATGATTTAGTACATGCAATTTGTTGTCCGACGGTTTTGTCGATTTTCATTCAAATGAGCTTTTATTCCCGTAAAGGGTAAAGGCAGTAAATAGTTTAGACCTAGTAGAAGTTATCCACTATACGTACTGACTTATCATTATCAAAGCAAAAGTAAATTCAGAAAATGATTTATTCTTCGTAAAATTTATATTCGTGGATGACAGCATTGTAAACAACAGTATATTTTAATTTCTTGAAGCTCGAAACCCTGATCCCTAAATGCCCAGATTTTATTCAATGATTTGGCACTGACACGTGGGATGTAAATTAAAATAATTACATAAAAGTCAAAACTTATGCTTTGTTTCAGCCTTGATTTGCCTAAATACCGAACATCAGAGCTTTTACGGTGCGACAAGTATTTCAAAAAAGAATTCCTCAATTACTGGGTATTGTTTCGTGCTGCCGAGCCAATTTTCTGCCCCCTTGTCTTACCCAGCCACTCGTGGTTCTTGCAAGCAATTGTTGTTTTAGGGTTAAGTGGCACTGTTAGATGTAATGGATTCGCAAGTTTTATGTTTGGAATGTGTGCGGCTGCAATTCTAACCTACTTGACCATCGGCTTTACTAATTGTAAGTTCGCCAGGGTGCAATCCTCTTCAGAGGAAATGCTTCTCAGTTGGAAACGTAAACGGCATTCCATTTATTTCCAGAAATTTCTCCGAAGTTGCCGACCTTTCGCTATCAAAGTAGGTTCGTTCTACTTCTGCGATATGGGAATGGTTCTCACGATGTATGAGTGGTGAAAACTTCGGTGAAAATGCTTCTGAGTAGGAAACGTAAAAGACATCCGCCTTATTTCCGGAAATTCCTCCGAAGTTGCCAACCATTCGCTATCAAAGTGGGGTCGTTCTTCTTCTGCAATATGGGAATGGTTCTCACGATGTATCAGTGCATTCTGTCCAACTTTGTCAGTTTGCTGGTCATGTTTTAGTTGCTTCAGTTTGTAGTGTCGGGCATGCCTTGAATTAAAATCGTTTAAGTAGCTTCCCGTCAAATCAAATTTTTTATCAATTTTTGCGTATCTCTAACACTTCCTTCTGAATCAACGGGGATATTTATTGAGCTGTGACTTTGAAACCTGATGGTTGTAATAGAACATTTCAAGCACTAAATTGAATTTAATTATAAACATTGATTTACGTAGGGTTGATGCTTGCTTTACATTGTCGTAAGGGATGGTATAAACCATCGTGGCACAACAAATCCCAGAAATTTAATACAATTTTTTCTTAAATCAATTAAGTAATTCAAATGTAGCACCTTCAAAAAATACGGGGAAAAAATTATTGATAGCGATTTTTAAAATTTTGTCATACAGAGCCCTCAGATTAGCCGTATCATTCAAAAAAAATATCGACCAAATTTTGAATGTTATGGGTAAAGCATTTTAGGACTATTCAACGACTTTAGTAATGTTTTTATTTTAGTTTCGAATGTGTAACGAATATTTTTACTTTACAACTAATTCAGCAAACTTTCGCAGTTTATGTCGCTTTACCATCAGAAATGTACAGATCGCATATCTCAGACACTGGATAATTACGAAAGAATTTCCTTATTGGGGTATTTTAAAATATATAAGTGAATATGTCCTGTCTGCACATTAAAAAGCAAGATAAACATACTACAGCATTATGTTGAAAGCATTTATTTATAAACACTGATGTTTACCTCTGCAATAAATTTCATGTCAATCTCAACAAATTGGAATTTCAAGGGACGCTTACAACCATTATTTAAATGAACGGAAATTATCATCCAAGAGTACCTAAAACAGTCCGAATGCACAGTGTCACAAAATGATTGTCTTCTCCACCAGCCCATACGAGAATAAATTATAAAAGTATTTGATTTCCCCATAACTAGCACAACCATTTCCAGATTTCTAAAAT
Source organism: Allacma fusca (assembly GCA_947179485.1). Lineage (NCBI taxonomy): Eukaryota > Metazoa > Arthropoda > Collembola > Symphypleona > Sminthuridae > Allacma > Allacma fusca. The sequence goes on from OX359245.1 coordinate 74,918,205, forward strand.
GTATTTCGTGGACGTGGATGAATTATTCCGGTCTTAAAAGGCACGGGACGAAAGCTGCGTTCTTCATATCCGCTTTGATGACTGTTGGAATGCCTGGTTTAATTTGAAAATATTCAGACCAGGTGTGAGTATCCCATTGGTTTTAAAATTCGCGTTTGTTCCTTTCTGAATTTTGAAAAAAATACAAGAAAGAAATATTTTGGAAACGCGAATAACGAGAGTAAGCAATAAACGAGACAGATCAAAAGCATCGTTTTTGTTGAACTAAACAATAACGAATAACAAGCTTCGCAAAATGCGAAGAACAAAATGCGACAGAACATGAAAGTTTATTCAATTTCACCAATTGAAGCAATCACAAAACCCAAGTTGTTTATTTTTATCTATAAACTATTAGATTTGAAAGCAAATAAAGGTCTTGCAAAAAATATATGTAATGGACAAATGAGCACTAACAATCAAATTAGGACCATGAGCCAAGAAATTTTATTAATTCTTTCAATGGTTGTGCAAAACACCCGAATTCTCAGTTTGTTATAGACTCTAGAAAGAATTAATTTCAAAAGATATTCTCGGTTAATCACACGAGATATCTCATCCTCACTTGATGATGCATAAAGAGCGAGAAAAACGTGAATTTTGTCTCGTTATGCTCACCCCTAATTCAGAGTAGTAATAATTATACAAGGGTGGATAATTTCATTAAAGTTTCGGCTCTCCCCTAATTCTCCGAGCAAGACTCACGTCCCTCGGAGTTATAGTAACTCGGCGGGAATGAAGGCACAGAAGATTCACATCTTCAAATAGTTCAACCAGGTAAGCCTCAGAAGCTTCCTAAATGAATAAAAATAACAGAATTAATTTGATGACAATAAGATATCCTTACAAAACTGCTTATTTTTGCTACTTTCACGAGCATTTTGTTATAGCATTTTTATTTATGCTCCTACTAGACTGATTAAATCTTCAAGGAGAGTTTTTTTTATTTTAATGAAAAGTGTAAAATACCTGAAGAGCCTCAAGGGCCGCTGCTTGGATTTGGAAATCCATCTTTAATTTCTGTTTTATTTCCCTCACCAAACGCTGAAAAGGCAACTTCGGTATCAGCAATTCCGTGATCCTTTGGTATTTTCTTATCTCCTGAATGGCCAAAAAGCCAGGTCTAAAAGTTAACACACCCAAATTAGTTGGAAAAATATTTTTTACACAGATGACGTTACAAGGCTCGTTAGTATAGATTATTCATATTATTTCGGAATTATCAACAGATTTAAGTGTATGGTCTAAGGATATAAAACTGTTCAAAATGTCAAGCAGAATTTTGAAATGAATTTTGAACATAATATTGAATTACGGTAGCATTTAAAAACAAAATTTATTAATTATTATAGCCTAAATTTATTTCTTGATTTTAGCCCATTAAAATTACAAAGCCATTTTCAGGGAAATTTCAAAACCTGGTCTGCCAAGCCACGAAGAGGGTTTATAAACGATCCTTACAGCATAATGTGTTTTAAAAATTGGACATGGTCGAAAAATTAAAACAAACATTTTACTGGAACTTTGCAAATGTTTAAATATTTCCACGTACAGAAAAATTTGAGCGTTAAAATGCGTAAATTTCAAATGAAGAAGAGCCCAAAATCACCTGTAACGCCCTGGCCTCTTGGCTATTGGAGATTTATCCTCGGTGTAGATGCGCCCTTGTCCAGATCGATGACTATGAGGATCGGCTGGATTCCTGAATCGAACTTTGTACCTGCGTTTCCTGGACGTTTCGGGAAATGAAGATTTAGAAGGACCTGGAACTTGTTTCTGAGGCCTAATTGCTTGCAGCTGACCCCCGTGACTCGAAGACGCTTCTCCGATAATTTCACTGGGGTTTTCATATTTCCTCGTCCGCGAGACTCTCCGAGAACGCCTCGGTCCAGATCCCTTCCCCAAGTGAGTCTTAAACAGTGTTCCTTGACCTGATCGCCGAGGCATTATTCCTATCTGTAATATTACCTATAAAATATTCATTATTAAATCTACAGTAATTATTACAATAATTTTAACTCTTAAATTCTACCAGTTCAATTTTATTTCACATAAAATTTCCACAAAAATTTACTTTACCTGGAGCTGGGTTGTTTGGAATTTTAATTGGGCACTTGACAGTATCAAGTTCTTAGTTTTCTATAATAATTCTGAAAATCCTACGATGGATGCTTTTTTCTTTCGGGATATTCAGCAGAGACTGCAGCATTTACTCCGGTGAAAATCGTTTCCTGCACGGTTTATACAGAGTTTTAATAATTATCGTTCTGATTTTACATTAAATTTACTAAAAAATTTGTATTTCTTTTTAAATTAGAAAGATCTACAAGGAAAATTCCCATTGAAGTTGATCTTAATAGGAAAAATAGAAAAGGTAAATATTAATCAAATTAGTTTGAATGTACCTAATAAGAACTTTACCTGTATAAAAGGGAGAAGAATACTATCAGGAAAAATCCAAGCTACACTTTGTCTCCACTCAAAGAGGACAAGTCTTCCGAAATTAATAACAGCATTCCAACTACACACTGAAAAGCCAGTTTATTTACCCTTATTACCATCACTGTAATAACCGTAGTAATCTCAGGATATCCATTACATAGAAATTCAAAATGGATGATATTAACGATTTTGTAGAGTCAAATGTTCTCCCAAGTTGTTACAGAGAAATGCTACCAGAGGGAGAGTAACTACAGCAAAGTACGTTGGTCTTGCCTAATACTTACGTAAATTATAATGCCTGCGTAATTATCTAACGTCAGTTTGTACTAATGCTACCTATTGGACTCATAACTGTTTGTTGTTTACATTAAATTGTCTCTCATACAGGGCAGTACATGTGTAATTTTAATATAATGAGTCGAAGGTGCTAGCCTATCCTACATGTAGGCCTACATGTAGGCCTACATGTAGGCCTATTTATAGGGTGCGAGTTATTTTCAGAAAAAATTATAGACAAAATAGGGTGCAATGTCTTTCGCAGAAAAAGGCCTATAAAATAGGAAATGCACGCCTGCATACAAGCGGTCATGTGGGCATACATTTAGGCAGCACGGGAACATGTTTGTATGAAGGGAAATATATAGGAAGTATATACATGGAAAATATTATGTATAGGGTGCAGACTTTTAACACAAAATATTGGGAATATACAATGTTTTTAACAATACTGTCATACAGTCATACTATATGGAAGTTTTATATCAATACAAACCAACACGATTTTTAAACGTTAGAAGATCAGGCTACTGCAGGGACATCTGAGATTTCCCATTCAAAGTAATATTTATACAGAACTAACAATAAGTATACATATGTATATTGTATGTGATCGCTCGATGGCTCATGCTTACTGCAACGTGCAACAGGAGTTCTCATATAATGCATGAGTAACGTTAATTTTGTAGAAGTACTCACAATCATTTGGTTTGAAAGTATGAATACACATATGGTATAAATACACCAAACCATACTTGCAGTTTTGGTCCAAAGTTCAAATTCAGTTCCATTCACATCCCAAAAATTTTCGTGCCGTTCAGTCAAGTTCAGTTCCCTTTGTTAAAATCCTGTCCTAGTTCAGTTCAATTCACTGCGTATTTTCCAGTCGTTGCGTTCAGTTCAGTTAATTCTTGCAGTATTTTTTCAAAGTTCAATTCAATTCATTATATACTTTTCGGCCGTTCAGTTCAGTTCACTTTATCTGTCATTAGCGTGTAAATTACGATATATTGAAGTGACATTTTATTTTTATTTTTATAGTTTGGAGGTTTGACTGAAGCAAGATTTTTTTGCTAAATGACTGATTAAATAACTGCTTTCAAAACTCCGGTGTTTTTTGAAAGCAGCATTGAATTTGAGCGTTCTGATAAACAATCAATGTAAAAAAACCAAGCGCTTCTAAATTAATAAATCATGTAACTATGTTTACAATTATTGGACTTTTTAATTCATGCAACTTCGGCCAAAATGTGCTGAATACTCGTTCTTGAATGTAAAAATCTGTTTACATGTGAGCAATTTGATTGATTTGTAATTTAATGTCATTGAAATGTATTATCAAAAACCTGGGTGTTATCTTTTAAGATTACAAAGAAAAATTTTTTTCATGCAATTTAGAGATATTTTGTATAATATTCGTTTTGTGTTCATGATTATATGAACTTATATTCAAACCCTGACTCTTAAGTTCAATTCAGTTCAATTTGCGTCACTTGAACGTATGATGAACGTTCGTTCACATTCAAAAAAAGTTCTTCTGAGTTCAATTCAAATTCATTCAATCAAAAGTTTGCATTTAGCTAGTTCGTTCAAGTTCATTCAAAAACAATAAGAATAAGGGCTAGTTCAGTTCAGTTCACCACTTTATGAACTGAACGGCTGCAAGTATGCACCAAACAATTAGGAGTGTTTGCTGGGTAATTTTTGCATACGAGGGCATAGTCTACATTGTATTCAAAATAAATTGGAAAAAAATAATAATATGAATTGTAATAAAAATGTAATTTATTTATAAGTGCTGTATAGGGAAGGGTCTCATGTAGGAAGGGGCTAACATTTTCCGTTACCATATACTTATAGGCAGAAATGCAGGCAGCCGCATGTGCCTACTTGTAGGCAAGGATATAGGTCGTACATAGCAATTGCACAAATATGCGAGAAGGAATGCCCCATGCTAAACTAAAATGTAGGATAGGCAAAATCACTTTTTCTACATCTTTGTCTGCAAGTGTTTCCTTTCAAATTCTTATCAACTTAAAAAAATATTTAGCCCGTTAATTGATGGGTCCTATTGTTTCATATTAACTAGTAGTTTGTAAATTGTTCATAAGAAATGTGTTCATGTTGTTCATCCTTGAAGTAATAATAAATAAATACTGGTCTTGTCTGACTATCAGTGTTGTAAACAAATTTAAAAGACATGTACCAATAAAATATGTCATTTCGGTCGGAGAAAGAGTTTGGGAATATTTGAGCCCATGTGTCCACCAGGGATTCATTCATCGGGAAAATATTAAAGCTTTCTTGTGGACCTCCAATTTCTATAGGAATAGCGTAACTTGGAACATCGTCTTTTTTCTTGTCTCGAGATTTATAAAATTCAGTTTCTCCCACATTAAATCGTTTTGTAATATCAACAAGACCTGGTTGAAAAATTTAAGCATGAATATGCTCAGTTCGATTTTTGGGTCCTAAAAGGTAACGTACGTGGAGTATATCCGTACGGTACAATGAGGCGTTGAGTGCTGAAATTTCAGAAATGGTAAATAAGCCGGGGAAGGCGTTACTTGATTTTTTAGCTTGCGTAAAATCAGGCAAGACACAAGGTCCAACAGACAAGACTCGTCTTAAAATTGTGTTCAAGGGCACACCCGAATTTTCATGTCCAGGGTATATAGCCAATGACAAACCTCTGCACTCCGAGTTTGTAAACAGTCTAGTGCATTTGTTTAAGGTTGCTGCGGAGTTAACGTTTTGTACTTGTTTTGTATTATGACATCCCGAAAACTTGCGGGCTATCCCCGAGTGATAATCTTCAAAGGTTCCTGAAATTGTAAACCAGTTTATTTTATATAACAAAAAAAATTATTCACCGTTGTGGATTAAGGGTTACGTTTACTAGAGTCAAGTTGAGGTCGGGGTGTACATTATATGCGAAGTCATTTGTGAGAGGATTGCAGGGCTGGAGTATTCGAAAAATACGGATACAATTCTGATTAAAATTAATCCTAACGGATTCCAATCCCAATTCAAATGTATTTTTTTCATAAAATAAAAATTCCAATTCAATTTATTCAAATATTTTCTATGAATTCCAATATAATTCAAATACTTTAGTTATTAAATATTAATACCCGGAGGTACTAGAGTCCAGAAATATATCGTAACTTCACAACTAAATAGCCAGAAAGTGTATAAATTCGGCAATTATGAATGCAAAGAAGCCAGGGGATATGCCAGACCATTTTATAAAGGCGTTACTGCTTAATCCACACAAGTTGCATAACCGTAAATGACGTGTTGATTCACTTTGTTTTTCAGGGATACCCTAGAAGTCAAAAAAAGTGAGCTGCACTCTCTTTCCCCTGAAGTATATACCCCTTTCCCAAATCAGAAAATTACTGATAAATGAATTAATTTCCTATAGATTGTAGCGAATTCATTTCCGTAAAAAAATAGTGTCGTCATTTTGTAGAGTCAAACGTAATCCCAAATTTTGCATTCCATCGAGTAGTTTAAAAAAATTATATGTAATGGCTAAGAACGAACTTCTTCGTTTTTTGAATTTACGAGACACACTTCAGTAATTATTTCACGGAATTTTCGCATATCTAAGCATTGGATACAGTATTCAAATATGTTTTGAATACTAATTCGAATACAGATATTTTTTTTCGATTCAATATAGATTTAAATACTTCAAAAAATATATTTACGAATACCAATTCCGATAAAAATACCACAAAATAGGAATGAAATACCGATTGCAATTCAGATTCCGATTCGAATGACCAGCCCTGGAGCATTGTCATAGCTTAAGCTGAGGTTAATCTAAATACTATAATTTGAAGATGAGGATCACTGATCGGCAAAATTTTTGAACTCGATCTCGCACTCAAGAGTGCTAGGAGTCTCTAAACGGAACTCAGAACTCACTCAGGAACTCAAATTCCGAATCAAACAAGAGCTCGCTCTCGCACTCATGAGTGATTATGATGAAATCTTGCACTCAAACTCGCACTCAGGAACTCTCAGTAACAAATTAAAATTAGCGCCATTTCAAGGAATCCACCAAAGAATAACGCTGAAGCCGTCCACTGTACTGACGATAGCTCACGTTTTTAGCGGAAACGAAATCATCAAAACGCTAAATGCAGGCAAAATGTACTAAATTTGTAAGTGTAGATGGGGCAACATGCATTCCGTTATGGAATATATGAGTTCCAAATACTGCCCTCACACTCTCGCTCAATGACTGTAATCTATTTTTATGGCACTCAGCCTCACAATCTGAGTTCTGCTCAGAATGCCGCGGGTCTCACACTCGGCACTCAAATTTTGAGTTCTGAGTGCGAGTTGAGTGCGAGTTTTGCTCTCAAAACTCGTGAGTGCGAAGATCAGTGATGAGGATGAAGTTGAGAGAGGGGCATTTTTAAATCTTCGCTCTCTCCTACGCGCACTTTATAGGCTCGCGAGTACGAACTTTATACCATAAAGAGTAAATGGCTTAATGGTATACCGTAGCGTTCTACAGTAGCAAGGGCGGTAATGTTGTCACGGGCTACATTTGTATCAACTTAAACGGTGACTACTCATTTACATTACAGAGAAACTAACTTCTTATTAGAGTATGCATTGCAAAGTTGGCACAGACAGTTAATAAATGTCAGGGGCATTTTTTAAATGACAACGTTCTGATAAAGTTGGCATTTATTTTCACATTGACAACTGCAGGTTGCTTTTTCGAGGGGTTTTATTGTTTCGGGAGTAAAAATTGCAAATTGTGTGTTTAAAAAAGTTCTGTAATGCTAGATTATAATCATGACGAAAATGTATTTTAGAAGCAAATATTATTTTAAAACTTTTATTTTCGACAATAGAATTTTAATGCTGGTGGATCAAGCCACTAGACTGCGTCAGTGTTTTTATTGGTAAATGGAGGTTTACCACTGATGCAGGCGGTGGCTTGATCCGATATTTGAGAAGATAATTTTACGACGATGAAAATTAAATCTTCGCTTTCCCTCTTAAAGGCTAAAAGCTCCTATTGATTTGCGATTGAGATTACCAATTACCTTAAATGATAACTACCAGGTTTATTTGCGGTATGTAATATGAATGTATTTACAATTTGCGTGCATGTATTTTCCATTGGCGAAGCCGATGGCTGTTTATGCATCTCATTATCCGCATCATTTTGTATAGAATATTTTAATACTAGCCGATTACACCATTAGCCCTTTCTCTGCATGGTACGATATGGTTTATACATAGCTACTTGCATTGCACAATCAGCTATTCTGAATCATGCAACTGAACCATCATGAATCATCAAACTATGAAGCTATTTTCGAAGCAGCAATAGCTGGCTGTGCAGCGCTGGCGAAATGATGAGCAAATTTGACGTACACAAGCAATGTATATTTAAGGAAGTTTTTGTATAGTTTAACGTTACATTTTTAATACAAATAAAATTATTCAAAATCATGAGGAATATCTAACGAGAGTTCAATTTGAAAAAAGCAAGAATTTTATTATTACGGTAAAGCCGATAGCCCGCTTAGTACTCTTTTAAGAGAAACACTACAAACCACCGACGCAGGCGGTGGCTATACCGCTAGTAAGAAATAACCTCAATTAATGATGCATAATTTGATTTGAACATACCGCTAAAGTTTTCTCCGGTGAATAACCGAACCATAGGGTTGTAGAACATTTCTGGAAACATTTTGATAAACAACATGTTATAGTTAGTAGACACAAAGTTATGTATCCACAGTTCTTGAGCTACATGAATAGAACAACTTGGAGGGGATATTGCAACAATATGGGGGAATCGACTTGTACACGTTACATATTGAATTGGCAGGGAATAGAAAAATGCTCTGAAGCATCCTGTGTATGAACTTTCGTGCTTATTTACAAAAACTAATAATTTATATTTTCAAACCTGTAAATATTTGCACGTCCGCACTGTTTTTTGAAGTAGATGGACCCATACCATTTTTCGTAATCGAAATGTCACTCAAACCCTTGTGCTTATTCAAAACTTCACCACTTGAAATAACTTCCTGGCAACTTAATATCTTGCGCATCCGATTTTCCATCACGTTGTTGTAGTTTGACCCGGGCAAAATGCGAAATGTTAAAGACTCCAACTTTTGAAAAACAGGACTGAAGTTCATATGGATGTAGTGAAGATTTTTGACAGTTACTGTTGGATTTTAGAAGGATAACATTTAAATTCAGGCACTTGAGGATTATGGACGGACAGTGGGGACATGATCCCCTAAAAACGTCACGAAGGGCAAACTAGACACGATCAGATTCTTACACGTTTATCAGGAATCAATTTATGCTTTTCCTGTCAAATCTACAAAAAATGCTCAACATATTTATTTTTTTAAAGCCCTGTAATTATTTGATTCCTGAAAAGTGGGGAGGACAGTTATATACTTAGCCCGCCGCTCCCTGACGCATTTTGGGGGTCAATGTCCCCAATAAAAATCATTCATACATTTTTTATAATATATATGTGACTGTCAAAAATATTGGACAACTAATTATTGCAGACCACATTTCCCACCTTTGCGTCGTTCCTTATCTTGTACGTACGGCTGGTCCCGTTTCAACTTTGTATTTTGTTCATTGATAATGCAACCATAATACCATTTCTGTTTATACCCATATTGACTGAGATTAACTATAAGACTCAGACGTATTGAGTAGTAAAAGTACAGTGGTCTGGTCTCATTGTCATTCTCGTACTCGAATTTCAAATGGACCAACCAAGAGTGATTGTCCACAAAGCCTGACAACACGTTATCCCAATGATTCAAAGACAACGAACTTGCACGAAATTGATTGAATGCTTCCTTGGTTGTTCCACCAAATTTAGGTGGAATTGCGTAACCGACGATATCACCATTTTCTTCTTGCGGTGATTTCAGAAAGGATACATCCTCAGGGCTGACACTGACAACCGTGTGTAAAATCCCTTGACTTTGTGTCTGCAAAGCTGAGATCTGTTGAATTCTATTCTTGGGCCCTAACGAAAATCTGTAGAAAAGATGATCAATAGCTTTCAGACCAGAAGTTATATATGTGGGGCTCTCTGCTAAATCGGGGTTAAAGATTCTAAGTTCGGGATTCTTGAAAATGAATGTTGGAAATGACTCATTAAAGCTTCCACCCGCAAATTCATTTGTAAAACAGGGTCCAATCGCCTGGAACGTAACATCTCGCGGACCCATCAATTCCTCAGAATTTCCACTTCCAGGATAAACAGCCAATGACCAACCTTTGCAAGTTGGACGTTCAAAGAGTCGAATGCATTTTTCGAAAGTGAAAACGGATTCCACTCTTCGTCTCAGTTTCCTTAATGTGGTGCACATTCCCTGGCGTTCACTTCGTAAGAAATGGTAGTCTTCCATTTCGTCTGAATATTATTGTCCAACAAAAAATTAAGAATATTTTTCGTGAACATTTTTAAAGTCTACAGATGATATTAAAAAAGGTAAACTTATTCATACGCTTACCATGATACTTGTAGCGAAAAAGCCTGGCTCTGGGGTTATCAAGCATTTCTGTAAAAGATTTGATACCAGTTTAAAAAATTGACGTAATATTTTTAGAAATTTTCTCTAGCTTCGGTGTTTACTAAATGTGCGAGGTAATCATTATCAATGTAAACGGAAAAACTGGATAATCGAATATCCTTCAACTAGCATGTATATATAGTTAGTAGTAAAAAATGGAAATACAATTTAAGTCGAACCTCGAGTAGTTGCATTGAAAACAAAGTCCCAGCCATATTTGTTAATGAGTCTTCTGTTCTGTTCCACACTAAAAAAAGTCACATTTTGACAAGTGCTCGCGTCCCCACTTGGCACATTGTGATTTGGAACTGTCGACAAGTTTCTGAATTTTGTGGCCCCAAAGTTTTTAGGAAATCCACTCTTGTAAGTGTCCTCCAGTTCCTTCAGCCAAATGAGAGAAATAGCTAGAGACAAAAATTTCAATTTTTTTTTTCCATAATTTATCATTACTATACGGTAGTGTTTACAATTCTCAGAGAAAACATTGATTTGATTAAGGATAGTAATAATGATTATTGATAAGGGAGAATTAAAAATTTTATTACTCATAACACGGAATTTGGCATCATTACGCGCTCGGAAACCCTGATCCCCATTTAAAAGCACAGTTGCGCTTAACTTGTTAAAAATCACAAAAAATAGAAGTGCAAGTATTTTCATATTAAAAAGTTTATCAGACTTCCCTTTTCTGCCTCTTGCTGATGCGATGGAGTGAAATCTTTCAAATAACTACAGGCTCTGTGTACAAAACTAATGGTACGGGTGTCCCGAAGGTTGCGGTTGCAGTCTTGCCATGCTTAATTAAGACTTTTCCTCATTACATTTTTGAAGTGGCGAACTTGCAGTAATCTGTCCAGAAAAATATCCTCAAAGCTCATCGCATTTTTGCACAACGGAATATTTTTGCGGACAAATAAATCGCGCGTGCAAATACTTAAGAGTTGCATTACACTTGTGTATGAAAGGACGTATAGATGCTTCTGTAAGGGAGCGTACACAAATTACGTCACCCGTAGGGTGGGTAGGTAGCTGCAGTAATTGGTGACCAATGATGACATAGTAGTGGGGGTCACATCAGCAAAGATGACGCCACCAAAATTTACCGCCGTTTTTGAACGTCCCTTACATTTTTCGCTTGTATTAGGATGACGCGAGCATAAAAAGATAAATTCATTCCTGAATTCAAAACACAGAACCAAACGTTTCTATTACAAGTTTGATTTTGGCGCGACAGTAGTGACATCATCTGTGTACAGGGTGGGTGGATTCAGCAATAAATGACAAATGGTGATGATTGGGTGGGAGGGTCTGAAATATCGACCTTTTTGGGTGACGTAATTTGTGTATGCTCCCTTAAATGACTAAAGTAGGAAATGACGTTGTAAAAATGATTTACCACAACATAAATGTTTTACTGCATTCTCTTTTACGGAAATTCGAAACTTATTTAAATGCAAAATAGTTAATTTTTTACATAAGGTAGTTTCCTCCTACATTTATTTAACACTATATACATACATACATAGCCTGTACCCAAAACTCAAAAAGCTTTATTGGGATAAACAATTTATGTCCCATATTATAGAATACTTATTGAACACCCATTGAAAATTTGTTCCCTTCAAAAAAAAAAATTTCTGCTCGCCTTTTAATGATCCATGTGTGGAAATGTATATACAGTTATCCAGAATTGGCTTCGTATCCGTAATAAGTAATGTATAACGCTATCATGTTCCAATAAAATGGTACATTAACAGATCGTTAAAAAATCCTTGGACGGTTCATGGAAATGAGATAATCGTCATGTAAAGATGTCGATTGATTTTAACCCTTTCATTGGATGATCTATAAGGACAATCAACAAGTAATATACAATTATTATTAATATGTATCCTGAATATTACTGTAGGCAAAGCGTTCCGAGCGGATAAGGACCACAGATTTCCTAAGAATTAAGAGATCAGTTAATTTCCTGGAAATCTTTAATGAATGAGGTTGAAGGTTGAACCAAGGTCGAAGGTCAGTATCCAAAAAACGGCAGACCTAAAACCTTAAGACATTTCTTCTTTCAGTATCCCAGTATCTGTTTCAGTATAAAAAGGGATATTTATTCATTACTACTGCTGAAGAATAACGTGAAGAAGAACTTGAGATATTTTCTCAAATTATATATATCTCATATTTTTTATTCCAATAGTTCCAGTAATATATACTTGGTACAATATATTTTGTGTTACCGGGCTTCAGTCCAAGGAAAATATTTTCCTTAATCGATCCGTTGAAATGAAGACATTGTGGGGGCAAATTCTAATAACTCTTGCAATTGTTTTCCATGGATATTCAAATGTCGATTGTGAAAAAAATGCGCTCTCCGAAATGGGGTCTCACTAAAACACTGAACTACTGAACTACTGAACCACTGAACTTTACCCTAAAACACTGAACTACTGAACCCCCTAACTACTGAACTGCTGAACCCCAACTACTGAACTGCTGGACCCCAAATACTGAACTGCTGAACCCCAACTACTGAACTGCTGAACCCCAACTACTGAACTGCTAAACTCCAACTACTGAACTGCTGAACCCCAACTGCTGAACTGCTAAACCCCAACTACTGAACTGCTGAACCCCAAATACTGAACTGCTGAACCCCAACTACTGAACTACTGAACCCAACTACTGGTTGAAACTCTGAACTACTGATCTCCTCCAAAACACTGACCTGCACTGACCTGCTGACTGAAATTTGAATACAAAATTTGAATCAACCGATTTCTTCTCAACAAATATGATTACACAGTGTTGCAAAATAACTTTCTCATCGAAGCACACGCTAGGGTATGTCGATTGAAAATGCCCTACAGTATTTGCCCGCCCAGCTGAAAATGCCCAAAATGCCTGCCCAATTGCCCGAAGTTGGACAAGTGTGCAGGTTTTACAAAAGCCCTGATTTTGGGCATTTTGGGCGGGGCAAGTTGGGCATTTTGAGCATTTTCACGGCACCAAAATTGGATTACTAGCATATATTTAGGATATCCATCCGAATGCATGGAAGCGAAGCTAAGGAAAAGGTACAAATGTGAATGCCTGGTTACTCGCTTGTTCGTTAATATATTATAATGGCAAAAACAACCAAATCAATTAAATTTCATTGACATGAGGTGCCATCGTTTATCACTCCTATGAAAATAAATTTCTATGTAAACAATAATATGAAATAAATTTGCATATGCGTTACTGACGGGTGGGCAGAAATACCATTTTCTGTTGAAGTACGAACTCATAAAGTAAAAATATGATGGTAACTGTTCAGTCAAAATGTTAATGGGTGATGAAGCTGAATTTTATACTCAGTTTATTCTACATCACTATTGTCTGCAGTTTGCAACGATCAGCCAAAAATGGCTCGAGTAAAAACCAATTTACATCCTCCATAAAGGTCCCACAAATATTGTTGTTTGTAGATTTATGGTGTATAAAACAATTACCGTATGAGTTCAAATTTTAACCGAAAAGACATTTCTGATCGCAGTAATATACATGCATGCATAGGGGTATGTGAATATTCCCAGGATGGTGGAAGTTCATTTTACATCGTCTGCAGTTTGGAAAAATAGTTCCTAGAATAATTTAATGTATAGCTGTATCGTGTACAGGTGTTTCACAAATTGTAATGTTCAGTATAACTTATGGTATCCTAACGTATTTCATCACCGGTTGAATTAACTTCGTCAACATAATGACAAATCTAATAAAATTTTCAAGGGAATTTCGAACGATTTTTCTCCAAAAGTACAAATAAATTTTGAAATCAATTGTCAAATTGTATAGATTATACGATTATATTCCACGATTCTGCCCAAAATGCTCAATTTTTCCTCGATGAAAATGCCCAAAATGCCCTTTCCCAATATGCCCTATTATGCCGCCCTCGCCCTGAAATGAAAATGCCAGGGCATTTTGGGCGGGCAAGTTGCCCAAAATGCCGGACATTTTCAAATCGACATACCCTAAGTACACCCAATTAGGAGTACGTATTACTTGCATACTTGTGGAGTTCAGTTCATATACAGTGCTTGGCTATATACTTGTACTATATATTTTATGAGACCTCCAATTTACAAAAGCATGTCTAGGGAGTTCAGCAGTCACCATGTCAGTACTGGCCAGTGTTTTGGGGGAGGTCAGCAGTCAGTGATTCAGTAGTTAGGGGGTTCAGTATTTGGGGTTCAGCAGTTGGGGTTCAGCAGTTCAGTATTTGGGGTTCAGCAGTTCAGTAGTTGGGGTTCAGCAGTTCAGTATTTGGGGTTCAGCAGTTCAGTAGTTCAGTAGTTAGGGGGTTCAGTAGTTCAGTGTTTTAGGGTAAAGTTCAGTGGTTCAGTAGTTCAGTAGTTCAGTGTTTTAGTGAGGCCCTCCGAAATGGAAGTTCCTGAGGGAGCTACGGAATGGACCGAAGACTTTGAAGGTTTGTGTTTGCAATCAGAGAATATAATCTGGAATTAGCAAATAATGTCACAATTGGGTCATACATAGTTTTAAGTATAATTTTTTTAAAAAAGAGTCACTTTCGTTAAAATGTAATCCCATATCCATACTTTTTGATGAGAGCTTGATCTTTATACTAAGTTACGTATGTATGAGCTTGAATTTGATATCCGATCTGGATTATGTATATGGAGTGTTACTAAATTGTCAAGCTAACTTTAGTATTTGTAATAATTCAAATTTCTAATGAAAAATTACAAATAATTTTTTCAGAAAGCCAGGATCTTTTTCAGACTCAACTACAAGAAAATTACTCCAACGCGTTTTATCAGATGATAGAATTTTTCCAGTCAGCCAATACAACTCTTGCAAAAATTAATGAAAGACTGGAGAGTATGGAAAGCCACCTACAAAAATTACAATCGGAAGCTCAAACATCCAAAAAGAACATGACTTCAGTCAAAAGATATTACAATTAAAAACCAAATTGGAGGACTTGGTGGCGCTACAGGATCAATTTAATAAAACGATTCTCGGACCGACTACGCATCCACAGACTAAAAACGAGTTTGTTCAGGTTGTCGAGAGATTCCTAAAAAAATTACCAGCACCAAGAACAGGAAAATCTTTCAAGGGCACTTCCTTGAACAGAATTGTGTCAGGACTTCCAAGGATCGGCTCGGCAGCTGTTGAAATAAGTAAAATCAAGTTAACATCTTTCTTGTCAATAGCAGAGTTGTCATGCCGAAGGCTTTTTAAATGAAAAACGATTGTTAGGAATAAAATTATTATTAAAAATTCACGTTTCGCAATATTTAAAGTTAGAGTCGTAACAGGTTAAAATTAATTATACCTGGAAAATAATTGAAGGGTCCAAGTTTGCATGTATCGATTTTTTTATCTAAAGCCTCATCGGTCTTAGAATATCTTTCCTTGTCTTGTTTTAAACGTTTGGAGATTCTTACGTTAAAAAATATGTGTTTGAAGATTAGAGTTTTGGTTGTTCATGTATTTCTCTTTAATGGAAGGACTAGAAGATTTGTTATTTACTTTTTTTCCAGAGAATTATATGGACGCTCCTTTAACGGATTACCGAAGTCACATTTATAAGGGCAGGGAATCAGCTAAAGCCCCAAATGACATTAGCGCCGGGACATCCGAAGTTGGAACATTTATTGAAACGTAAGTATACACATTAAAGGAAGTTATTGTTAAATTACAAATAAAAAATCATGAGGAGTGTGAGTAACATAGATCCGTTTAGTACCCCGATATTGCGCGTTGAGTTCACAGTTCACCTTCAAAATCCTGTTACTGTGTAGAATCAAATGTTTGTCAATTTAGTTATCATATCTATTTAAATAAATAAATTGTATTTAATAGTTGAAATTTTTTTTTTATTAATTTTTTAATAGTGGAACAAGACCAGTCGGAGTGATGCTATACCGGATTGGGAACACAGGATCTACCCTGCATTTGTACTTTTCAAGTTGGACCGACGAAAGATCCTTTGCTGCTGCTCTCTTACCAAACAGTGCTTCAATAAATTCTCTGGTGAGTCAGCAAGCTTGCAAGGGACTCGATCACACCGGATCCATCGAATCCTTTCAATGTAATAAGAATGTAAGTGAAAAAAAAATCCTTCTCATTTAAAATCTATGTGCTTGAACTTTGAA
The DNA here is from genome assembly GCA_947179485.1 of Allacma fusca. Lineage (NCBI taxonomy): Eukaryota > Metazoa > Arthropoda > Collembola > Symphypleona > Sminthuridae > Allacma > Allacma fusca. The sequence goes on from OX359245.1 coordinate 74,934,724, forward strand.
CATAATAGTACAATTTGATGGGAAAACATGTAATTGCTAATAATTTTATAATTGCTATAAATTCCAGGTTCCTTTTGACACTTCGAGGAGCATAATTATTCATTCTGGGAACATCTTTGTCAAAGTCACGTTCCAGCCCAAGGAAACGACCAGTATTTTGACCACCGAGATTTTTGAAATGTACGTCTGAAGTTCCTTCAATTACAACGTTGAATGCAGCTCCGAATAGGACAATTTTCTAAAGAATGACAAATATTTTATTATGATTTTAAGAAAATTTTAATTAGTATGGCAGGCCCCGTGGTGTAATTCTCTTTTAGTTTCTTTATAATGTTCTAACTTCCCCAAGGTTCTTTTATAAGAAATTCATCTTAGAATTTGTGAAAAATTAGAGGATTTAAATGTTTTGTGAGTCAGTGTATGCCTTATATGGGTTCGAGGGGAGACAAATGATAATTGTCATGCTGTAAATAAAAATCTTGCTTGGGGCACATGTAAATATGTATATCTATAGGACGGTATATCTATGCATCAGTGGTACTAAAATATCTTACAAGACAAAAGCGTCCCTTCCAATGTGAGAACTGTGACAAAGAGCAAAACAAGTTTAATTTTATTGTGACAAATGAAACTAAGCTCGAGTCACTCAGGTCCCGTAAGACATGTCAAGTGTGTGTTTTCAAAGCAATAAATTAATTCCCTCATGAGTGACATTCCATGACGGACATATAATAAATTCCCACACTGAAGGCTTGTCACGTATGTATTTACATAGAGTCTTATATGACCAAAAGGAAAATAAAATCTCCAGCTATTCAGGGCGTGCCAGTGAAATTACACGGTACGGGGAAAAAACATCCAAGTCAATTGTTCAATCAAGTGCCATGCTTAAGTACTCTAATTCCCTAATGTCTATAAGTAAGGGGGGCTCTGGACTCTGGGCTCAGGTAATTATCAAATGGCTGTGAATTGGAGGAAAGAAGATGGAATGGAAGATGCGGAGAGGTTAATCCCGAGGTATGTCTTGGCATTGAGTGGATGTGGAACGAGGTGATGATAGTATTTCACATCAATTGGTCAAAAAAATAATAAAAAGTGAATAAAAAAATCAAAACCCGATGTTAGAGCAAATATGTTGGATTTACGAGGGATTAGCTCCATATACCTAATCTTACGAGGACATCTGTATTTACTGTGTGTGTATATGTATATTTCATAGGTAATACTTTAAATTCCTGACTTTTCCTACTCAAACACATATCTTACGCTGGGGATCCCTCTTAACAGGCACGCAACAAAGGCCTGCTAACAATTGGCCCTATGTTGAGGGTCCCTCAGAAACTTGTTTTCAAACCTGTAAGTTGCAGCACTTGCCTGAACTGGAGTGACTCCGCCTCAGGAATTATTGAACTTCAAGCAAAAACTTGGAAATGAGCTCACGCTTCTGACCCTAACAAATGAACTTAATTTTTTTAAATTGATGTTTAAGTAATTATCTGTAATTTGGTATTATTGCTAATGGATAACCGCACCCAAAAAGGTTAACGCAAACTTGAACATTACACAAAAATTGACTGAAACTAAAGTGGAGTCTTGAAAAATAAGTTCAACCCTTAATGTTCAACCGTGAAATCGAATTAACTCAACCTTGAAATTAATTTTAAGGCTATTTTGACAAACCTTGAAAATAAAACTGAACTCCGATTTAATCTGGTAGTTCAGTTTGATTTTAAAATGATCTGAGCAACTACAAGAGCTTAATTTTGGCTTGATTTTAAACTAAACTTGATTATGATTGAAATTTGATGTTAAACCTGATGTTAACTAATTTTTTAACTTGAACTTGACGCTAAGCAAAATGGAAACTTGAACTCGACATTATTCCTAACTTAAATTCGAACTTGACATTAATACAAACTGCCAACTTTAACTTCAACTTGACACTAATGCCAACTTTAACTTCAATTTGACACTAATGCCAACTTTAACTTCAACTTGACACTAATGCCAACTTTAACTTCAATTTGACACTAATGCAAGCTTATACCTCAACTTGATACTAATCAGAACTTCAACTGAAACCTAAATCGACTCCATAACTTCAAGTTGAACTTAAATAAACTCCATAACTTACATTTGAACCTAAATCTACTCCAAAACTTCAACTCGAACCTTAAACAACTCCAAAGCATCAACTTGAGCCCAAATTGACACAAAACTACAGAATACCTGCCAATACTTAAATTTGACCAATTATCCTCCAATATTAAAACGAGCCTAATACCAGATCGCCCCATGAATACAATCCAAATCCAGTAATTCCCCATTTAATTAAACATTAAAATGTCACTAGTTACATGCTTCCAAAGTATTCAACTTTAAAAAAAAAACATTGGGGAAAATACCCTTCAACTGAAACTATCCATTCAATTTCATATTATTAAATCAATTGATACATGTAGGCGGGAAGTGTAGACAGTTACAAGGCACTCCGTAGACCGAAAACAATCTCTGGACAGCCCTGCCGCCTGCTGGACTCCTTCAATCCTCTCCCTCTCAACTCAACACAGAGAACCTGCTGGGAAGGGATTTAGAGCTTAAACTTGCCTTTTGTATATTCGAGATACTCCTTCATGCGTGAACCTATACATACATATATACACATACATACGCTCCCCATGCTAATGCATAATAAGTCTACTCCCAACCTTGAACATTTCCAAGAGAATATTTTTATTCTTTATTTATTATTCCGCTTCTCTCCCCTGCTATTCCTTTTCCTCCGTCCCTTTTACTCTCTCTCTCTCTCTCAAAGGAAGCACACCATAGTCTCAAACGCAACAAGTCAAAAGCACATGCAGTAGGATCAGGACTCACAACGCAACAGCAACAGCAGCAGCAATCCCATCAAAAGTATCCGCTCTCATATACAACAAGCTTAATACTTAGCCAGTCTCATGCGTTTCACTCCCAAGCGTTTAGCATCCTAGCATGGAGTGGAGTGACTGAGGAATCTCGTTTTGCTTTCAGTTGAGCTTCTCACCTCGTCCAGTTAATTGGTGGAAACGAGTCCTCGTTACCTTAACAAGCCCCAATCAATTAGCACGTCAATTTACTCATCATTATATACACAGTCTCAGCCCCAGCACTGCCCCGGTATTTTTGTCCCCAAGTCCAGGAGATTCCCGTATTATTTCCCCATAACATGTTCAAAACTGACGTTTCAAATTCTGGACTTTTTCCCGAAAGTGTTCAAGTTTCCTAAATATTTTTATAAAAAAAATAGCGCCAGTCTTAAATATGAGTTCAAAACATTTTGTGTTCTGGATTTTTTATCACCTGTGTGTGTCATTGGACTTGACCTGGTCCCATCAAACCTTCCATCAAGGATATTTCCAGGGACATTTCAATGGAATTCAGCCCACTTGCGAGCCCATTAAAATTGGTAATAATTAATAAAAATTTAATTTAAAATTTTGAGAATAATTGTAACCTCAAATTTAAAAACAATCATTTTGTATAGGTGCTGCCCGTAGATATTTAAGGAGCGCGATTATTTTGGACGCTTTCAACTTTCGTATTCAAAATTTTGTTTTGAATAAAAATTGTTAAACATTTTTATGTTAAAAATTGCGTGAATTTTTAAATGCGTTGAAATTTTGATAGTTATTTTTAATCCCTGTTTTTATAGTTTCTAACTCATGTCTGTTTGGTTTTGAGGGTCATTGAATTTAATGTAAATTAATGGATTTTTGAAGTGTTTCTTATGATAATGGTATTGTGTATTTTTTATGAGCAAAAATATTTTGAGTTGTATTGTTTTTAATTAAACTGTCAACGGTGCTTTGGGGAGTATTATATTGAGATTGAGATTGGATTTGTAATTACATGCTCCGTGGACGTGACATTTGACATAGTTATGAGGAAATGAGTGTGTCTGATGGATTCGTTACGGTGGCGGCGTATATTTTGCAACATTCGTTTGATAATTCGTTGAGGACAGGAATTTGTGAATGATGAATGGGATGTTGTTTTGGACAGTCAGTAATATTAAATAATTTTTTTTTGTGTGACAAAGGCCTTTGTGTTGGAGTTGGCTACAACGAGACAATGATGCCGAACATGGTGGGACATGATGGTCAGTCGGATGCGGACGCTCTTTTGCAAACATTCACGCCGCTGATACAGTGAGTGCCTTTGATTATTTTATTTGTGTTGAGGAGTATTAAAGTATTTACCGACGAGAGTCCTTATCTAGGATTTTTCGAGTGGATGTATAAATATATATATACGTAGGTAGTATCATAGGCAAGTATAGATTTGTACGTGGGTTCGTCTCATTTAAATTAAATTGTGGAAGAGGTTTTTGTATATATAATTAAATGGAATCTGAACTCCGCATGGAAATTGTTGAGATTTGAGCGTTTGATGAAACGCCGGTGTTTGGGAAGAGTCAATTGCAGGGAACGGATAGTACACCTTTTGGAAGTGGGACATGCTGATATGAGGAACGTACATATGCTTGTAGTCTTTTGGCGACGAGGCAGAGCAGTGTCAGATTAACGTTGGGGAAGGCAAAGGGCTACATTTGGGTTTGTCTACCATGAGTTAACTAAGTGGAGACTAAATCCTTAGGTCTGAGGTCTTATATAGGAAATTGGAATTTGTCTTTATTGACTATGTGAAATCTAAGTACCATAATTTGAGGATTGTAAAAGGATATTTTTAAAGCCCAACTCTCCTGCCTCGTACTGATTTGCGAATAGCAATTACCACGAAGACTAACACACGTAAATGTATTTTCCAATGACGAAACCCATAGCTGTTTAGGCTTGTACTCTTTTAGAATTAAAGAGTGTCTTCTCTATATGGCGGTAAAAATATTCGGACTCATTGTGGGTATAGAGGGTATCCCAATATTTATATTTTTTAAGTCGAGAGCATGTTGTCCATATGGGCTGGTAAAATTGGAGATTGGAATTCGAAGAGGATTGTGTAAATACTAACTCCCTGTACCATTTTTGAACGTAGGACCCAAGAATAAAAATAATTAAATTTCAAACAAATGACAAAAGAATTGGCATGTGTAAATGTGTTGTAATATGACGCTGTCTTTCTATTGTATGCTAATTGGAATTCTTACAATGGCGAGTAATCAATAATCTGCTCTATACTGTAACGTACATCGGTGATGGCGGCAAGCATAAAGTATTATTGTTACTGAGAATAAACAAATCAACTTGTCTAAGGTTCGGATAACCTTATGACACAGTTGCACATCCGAGTTAATTGCAATTAAAAAATCCATATGAGTGAGAGCAGGGCTCTTGACTTTTTGATTGATGTAAACGTTCAGAAGAGCCTCGTCCAGAGCTTGTACGTCCTAAAATTTAAAAAAAGAACATGTGAGAAGTTTAAAAATGGTTTAAATTATCCTCCAAAAATAAATGCAATTTTATAAAATATATAAAGCTCACAATCAGTACTTACCTTCGGTGATGGCAGTGAATCCTGTTGACAAATAAATGGTCACTGGTGCGGTAAATCTGGTTAAATTGTGTGACGGAGTTTTATGGTGGGAGTAAAGTACAAAATTAGATAGGATTCAATAGTCATGTTGACAGAATTTACCAACTGCAGAATTTACGAGCTACGTCCAGGCGAATGAGCTATGTCCGAATAATTTCCAATTGGGTTGGCACCCAGGTCTGTGCCGAGATCATGGATTACAAGGATATCAAATTAGTACAATAACTTTGAAAGAATGCGAAACTTTAGACGCTTTGAAGGTGCCAAGAAAGTTCTGAACAGAAGCTGAAACAGGAGTGGCTCTCTTAAAACAAGTTTAGGAGACTAATAAGACAGACAACAGACCTTGTTGAGAGTGTCGGTGTTGAAACCAGTAATGTGACGTAGGAATTGATCACACAATCCAGAGATTGTGGGAGCTATATGATGAGCAATGAGCATGAAATAGAACCGAAGATCCATAACGAGTCAAATACATTCCTGGGACGAGTTCCCCCTTTGCCCCATTACATTCAAAGCTATCTCCTCAGGAATGTAAACAAATCAATTAAAAATTCCCCGTATGTACTATACAGAGCTGCAACGATAGATACTAAAACATAGATATATTTCCAGTGCACGTTCCATACAGAATTTCATAGTCAATTTAAATAATTACGGAAGAGGCTTATGCCTAAACGTCAGAATTGAAAATTATGCTTGGATCACCCAGAATAACCAGTTATCATCTGCATTAAAGATAATCTTTACCATGACCTTCGCGTATTAAAGGGGTTTCACTGATTTAGAAGAGGTGTGCCAAAAATCATCCAACTCTCTAATCAATTTTTATTTAATACAATATTTTTTTTAAAAAAAAGTACTTAAAAAAGTAATAGAAAAGTTATATGAATGAATGGCTTCCTTTTACAACTTGATTATTTTTACATTGCATTTCAACAAGCAGTATTGAAGTGTCATGTAAAATGGTTATTTGTATTTCTCTTGAAAGACGTCCTTTCAAGAGCATTTTGCTCTTGAGATAAAAAAATACTTAAACATATTTAGGCTTATCACCATCAGGCGAATTTTACTCATTGTAAGATCATTTTTCCTTATTAAGCTCAAATAGTTGTACAAAATCACACTCAGGTTCATTTCATATTTCAAGGCAATTCTGTCCCGTCGGAATTATTTTATCGTTTTTATATTTGGGCAGACATGTAGCATACTTTTGATTTTATTCCAATATGTAATATCTTGTAATTAACATTTTATGTATTTGGGCCAAAAATATTTTTATACCTGCTTTGTAAACATTATGGTAATTATGTATCTTAGCAAGACCGCCTGGTTTGTGAAGAGACAATTGGACCAACATTAAATGTTGTGAAAATATTAAATGTAAAATGCACACAGTGTAGTTTCAAAAATTAAAAACAAACTAACGACAGAAAATTAAGCATCCTAGTATTAAACAGGCTGGGAATAGGGTATGTAGACAGAGCCTTATGGACGTGTTTGGAAAGACTTAAAATCAAAATGAGAAGGAGGGTGTAGGCACACCCGATCTCTATAATGACAAATGGTGTTATCAGCTTTGTGGTATTCCGAATGCGATTGAAGAAGGCAACTGGGGCCAAAGCAAACAAGGCTTTAATCCTCCCGTTGAACTCCATCCTCAACGACATACACATCAGAAACACTGTTTCCCATGGATTGAGCCACGTAAAATAAATCTGGCTCTTCCGTTGCCCTCAGAATATCGTCCACCATTGCTGGAACCTCATAGATACGGATCTCATGCCAACTGGAAAAGTTTGTGTGTATAGAAAAAAATGAGTTAAATTACCTCAGTCAGGATTGGACCATTATGTATTTATTCAGGACTGTCTACATAAACTCAGGTTTCCATGTACCTGAAATCCCAAAACCGAGTGTCATTGTTGTCCAAGTTGAGGTGACGGTTGGAGTACTTGTTCCCACGGAAATTTCCCATCCACACATCATAGCCTTCCTCAGTTAATTTATAAGCTGTGGAGTATTCAAGTACAGAGACGACAAAAGGCGTTAGAGCTTACATGGTAAAATGTTTTTACAAGACACTTTCCCTGAAGCACTAACAAAACTCCGGCCAAGAATCAAAAGTACAGTTCTTTCCTTATATGGGAACTCTGTACAAGAAGTTTTTCCCAATTGGGGCAAAAATATTGAAGCTTATTCTTATTTAATGGAATACAAGGTTTTGTTGTAAATGACCTATTTATTAAAGTCTTCTAGCCTTAGTTAACCCTTAATATGTAGATTTTTTTTATCGGGGAAAATTATTATCAAGCATTCCTCTATGGCATAAAACTTTCCTCAAATTAGAAGATTCAATTATTAGAAGAGATTCAGCTTCGCGATGAAAAAATGGAAGCCATGGAAAGACACAAAGGAGAAGAAACCGTACACGTTGCTATTTTTTTATATAACAGTTGGCGGTCTTAAAACGTTGTCAACAATTATACTTGTAGTCTAGCCATACTCTGCAAGTTGTAGAGTACATGTATTTTGTGGGGTTTAAGTCCTCATCTTTTATTATCAACTGCCCAAGTAAAAAATGTCGGTCACAGAAGTCAATAAGACTGACGCTTTTGACCTCAGGGCTTACTATGCTTGAGTTGTAGAACTAAGTTTTAATATTTAATTTTTTTGTAATAATGTATAGATACGGCTGCTCTTCACATCTCAAGCTATTCCTCTGCTCAGCGTATGTCCCGATGTGCACGGACAAGGTAGCCCAGCCCATTGGACCCTGCCGGGACCTGTGTCAGTCCGTGCGGTCAAAATGTGAGCCAGTCCTTGTGGAGTTCGGATTCAACTGGCCGGCAAGCTTGGACTGTAATTTGTTCCATCCGGAAAACAACCACATGCATATGTGCATTCCCGGAAGTGTCCAACCCCCGTCCCAAGCCAAGGAACCCAGGGTTCCTGAGACCATCCCTCCAGTCACAAGTGTCTTCAGTGGAGGGGTCGGAGGTGGGGAGAAGATGACGGAGATCCAGCACGGGATTTGCGGAAGGAGAGTGGTCAGTCGTGGACAGTGCTGGGTTCGCTGTGGTAGTGAGTCCGAGAGTTTATTCTTGGACGGGGACAAGACTTTTGCAAGACATTATGTCTTCCTTTGGGCAGTGTTCAGCTTGGTTGGAGCTGTCGTGGCTGTTGTGGCAGCAACGACTTTTGCTAGGGTAAGTAATTATTATTATAGTCGTAATTTGAGGTTTGACCTCGCAAGGTCTACTTAACAGTATTTTCGAGCTCAAGTAATTATGCGACAAATAGTTGTAACCAAATTAATTTTTCTCCTTGTGAATTACAAGAGCATGTCACAATAAGATATTAGATGTCAACATATCTATAACCTTTACTTTCAGAATTTTTCTTTTGATTATATTATGAGTTAGTTCTAATTTGGGAATTTAATGGTACGTCAATTGTTTTTGCAGCGGCTGAGCAGTCCAGCAGAACGACCCATCGTGTACATGGGTCTCAGTCAGATAATGTACAGTGTGGGAGCGGTCATTGGTCTGACTGGGTCATCTGGGTCCCATTGTGTCCTAGACAAGTCTAGTGGATTGGAGCTCCTTGCCAAAGGCCCTTTGGTCCCCCCGACCTGCTCACTGGTCTTCCTCCTGACATACTTCTTCGCTGTAGCCTCGTTGCTTTGGTAGGTCAAAAAAGATGAAATTTCTTGTAGTTTTAAACATTGTTGTTCCGATTTGTTGTCAAATAATAATAATTGCTAACTAACTACTTCATCGCTAATTAGAATTTTTAACAGATCAGGTTTATGAGTTAAATCTTTAACGACCAATTCTGGCAGGACTGTCATTTACTGATTTATGTATTTGCAATTAATTCCGTATAGGTGGGTCATGCTATGCCTGTCCTGGCTTCTGAGCATGAACAAGGCTTTTGCAAGTTCCTTAGAGGGCAGGGAGTGGTCCTTGTTTCATCTGATCACATGGGGACTTGCGTCCATACTAACTTGTGCTGTGCTTCTCAATAAGGATGTGGATGCGGATGAGCTGACTGGGATCTGTGGCGTTGGGTTCCAAGTAAACTTGATTTTTTATTTCAATTCAATTCTCTTTATAAAAGACTCCCTTATTGGTACTCACTCTCGGCAGGGGCAAATATTTTCGATCACATTCCTCTTTCCAAAAATGAAAATGGTAATTTTTAACCATAAAAGAGATTTGACATTATACAATTTAAATTGTGATCCTTTTACGGGAATTGTTATCGTAAAAGAGAGAGTGCACTTGAGTTGCTTCCTTTCTATTTTTATTCTTGCTCATGAAGTTTAATTCCCTAGAAGTCTCTAAGTAGTTTTGTGGTCTATTTGAGGTAACTGAAATTATTAATTCTTTTAAGGACTCAAGACTTCTTCTGTACTTCCACATCATACCATTGGGCTGCTGTGTGGGGAATGCCTTGCTCTTTTTAGTGGCGGGTCTTTGTGTGAAATTGGGTCGAAGTGGCTCTCACTACCAGTACGTAGGTCGACTGGCCAATTTCACAAATGTTCAACAGAAAAGACTGACGGAGAAGTCCCGGGCAACTTGGAACCGTGTCCTCATCTTCTCACTGGTCCATCTCCTCCCTTACTTATGTGTCTTGGCCACGATGGCATACGAGATGAAGGCACGAGGTGAATGGGAGGCGGGTCTGAGTAAGGCTAATGTCCAGCTGTTCCTGCTGAGGCATAATGTGAACCTAATTGTGGGCCTTACATCATGTGAGTATTTAATTATTAAAGAAATTAATTATAAAGAAAAACTTTGTACATTTCTTATGGGGAGGAAGTCGTAAAATAATCTTTTTTTTAAATTTGTAAGAACTATACATAAAGCCTACCAAAATAAATACAAGGTATATAATTCGGTAGGTGTAATAAATTTTTATTATTGCTGTTGCAGGCGTTTGGATCATGTGGCTCTATTCCTCCAAGTCCTGGCTGGACATGTTAACGGGACTGAAGGAGCGATTGACCTGTGATCGTTTCCTGAAGGAAACTCGGAGCTGTAGTACAGGGACGAGCAGTGCTAACGGAAGTCTCAACCCCCATCTCCGGAGTTTACCCGCCATCCCGGAGGAACGGGTGGCCATGTCCTGTGAAGTGATTCGGACGGAGACTTGGAGACGCGGAGAAACAATTGTGTAATCCTATTGTTTGTTTTTCCTGGTGGTTGTTGTGATGTAGCGTGCGAGCTGGTCTTATTATTAGCGAGTGATGAATGCTCCACACCCGCCCACATCTCATTATTACCAACAAGACTGAGAGGATCTTTAGTTGGTTGTCAGGAGTCCCTTCATCTTGGAGAAGGAGAAGGACTTCGAAGGGAAGGAGAAGATTGAGAGAGAGAGAGAGAGTTTGGGTTCTGGTCTCTGTGTGTGCGTGGATCTCTCGTTGTATGTACTTGGAGCCAGATTGACGGGATTTTTTTCTCTCACCTGCACACCACAACTATATAAAGGGCAAGAGACACAGGATACATGTGGCATGAGAATGTTGTTGGACCAGAGGCAGGATTCCTTCCCCCCGGTCTGTCATAAATCATTGCCTAAACAAGATAAGCCAGACTTGAGACAGGGGGAAGGGCTGTCCAAAGCTCCCCTGCAGTTTGGGTCTTTCTCAGATCAAATACCAATCCGTCCTTTTCTCTTCAATGGATTTGCTCTACAGAACAACAACAATGCTGCCTCAACTCACGTTCAAGACTTTTAGTATTACCATACAGATGTGTCCGTGTACACTCTGTATACTAAACTCATTTAACAGCACATCATTGAGTGTTCACGTCGTTCAATTCCCCGTAGATACATAATGTAAGAGTACTTTTCACACCCTATGTAATAATGACAGGGTGCCGAGCAGCATCTCCACGACTTTAACATATGAAATTAATTAATATAATTTCAAAAAATTATAATGCAACGATTAATTTGTATTTTCAACCTAAGCAACATTTTGCAGCCGTATAGTCACCATAATTGTTAATATGGATTTAAGCTGTTTTATTAATCATAATAATTGTGTAATAATGTTTGTTGAAAGTTTAAAATTATTGTTTCTAACATGAATTATTAATGTTTTTGATCTCGATGAAAAAAATATTCGGTTGATTATCTGGTCGAATTCGGAATTCGTTTGAAATAGTTGCTGAAAGTGGGTGATTTCGCTGTTTTGAGTTAAATTTGAACCTTTAGGGGAGCAAAATAATCCCAGGAACCCTGTGCATTTAAATGGTACTCTATATATGTGTATTGTTGATACATACTCATGCACTTATATGGTATTGAGTGTTCTGCTGGAAAAATGTATGGTTAAGTACACGTGAGGTCGCATTCTGCAGGATGCAATATAAATTTTGAACAATTTGTATGTACATGTGAGGCATGTTTGAGTACAGCAAGTTTACATGCCTGAAGAAAAATCTAAACACGAACCACATGCCAGGAGTATATATGGAGCTTCAGCTAAGCAAATGGAACGTACATAAATGAAAGGAGTTATTTTTTTGTAGCTGGGAGCATTGCCGGAGTGATGGTAGTGTTTTCACAGCATTTCCCACTAATTTATTTACCTTTTGATTGCCCTCCGTAATTATGGGAGAGAACCGTGTCTTCACCAGCTCTGCCTCCCCAGCCTTCCTTCCCTTCATCTGATTGTTTATGTCGGATTTTTACGGCTGTTTATTTGACTTTCCCCTGTCTGTCCCATCAAACCCAATTTACATCGAACAGTGCTCCCACAAGTCAATGTTTCCCTCATGCGGAATAAATATAACTAAATGTACAAAGTGTACACTCATGTTGTACAGTCTTCAGTTCAGTCGTCCCGGCGAGATCTTGTAGTATCTTTAACTCAGGAGCTTAAATAAAAAATATTTGTTATATATTTACTTTATAGTATGTATTAGAGTATTCACTAACCGTCTAATAAATCGCATTGTTCAAGATCATTTTTTTTTTACATTTTTTCTGGATCATACATATTTATAGTTGCTTGAAATCACTGCACTTTGAATTGCACTCATTGGCTATATGACATCTCCTTGTATGAGCTCGTTCATCTCTTGGATTTTTACTTCTACAGAGCCGCTCCCATTTACCACAATGTTGATTTTTCTCCTTTTAGAGCATGTCATTACAAGAGTGGAATTTTGATTATTTTAGCGGCGCTCTTTCAGAGCGAGTGAACTCCATGTGTAGTTTCTATATTATGGTAACTATTTTAGGGCCCAATTCCAAACTTATACGTGCGGTTGAAGATGGATATCTGTCGGCTATACTTAAAGAGAATGACTGGAATTTTACGTTGCATTGACTCTGTCAATTGCTCCTACCTCCGCCAAGTTTTATTGCCAGTAGTGTAATGAAGCGTTTTTGAACATTATTAAGGGTTTCGGAGCGGTACAGATGTTCCGGAATTTTTAGAAATATTATTGTGATTTAATTATTTCCCCTGATATGTTTTACCCAAATAGCATTGCTTTCTGCATTAAGGGTCAAACTATAACTAGTAGTTCGAATTCTCCACACGAAATCTGGACGGTAAGGAGGCAGTAAAGTAAAATTTTCAATTCAAAAGGCAATATAATATGTACAAAAAATAAACTATAGTTCCCGGGGTATTCTAAGCTTATAAATTCATATTGGCAAGATTCATGACATTTAACCCATCCATGATTTGTGTGTATGAATTTCTTTTGTCCTTTTAAATAATTTGTATCAGTGATTTGTTGTGTTAAAATTGTTATGGTGCTTCCAAATGCACATATAATATTTAATTTCTGGTTGTAAATTGTAATGCAGGTTTTATCAAAATTATTATTTACAATATTTTTGATAACAGTCCTCTAGCACGTCATGCAAATGTGGCAATTTTTAAGAAATAAAAGTAGCTTACGTTTTTACGCTAGATAATATAATGGTTGGGATGGAATGCCTGATTAGATCTGTATTTAACTGTGCATAATAAAAACTCACATTGGCCATGCATAATCAATAATTAAGCACATTTAAGAATGTGACTAACCCTGACCGTTTTAAGACTAAACAACCGTCGGTTGCTGCGTGATGTTTCCAAAATACTGGTGATTTGTTTGTGAAATATGCTTGTGATTTACAGTTTCCAGATTTTTTTTTTGTAATAATTTGTGAATGCTAATATTATCTGATATTCAGTTGCTTTTTGTTTTGTTGTTGTAGTTATTCTTTGTCAACTACACAACAAGATATTGTTATTTTATTACGGGCGAGACTGATGATGAGTGTCCTTATCTCACATTTTCGAAAGCATGTTGTAGCAATTGAGGGTTTTAACCAACAAATCAAATAATAGTTGGTAGCTGAACTTGGAATGGAAATAATGTAAAACTTCAAGATTCAATTGTATGGGACATAAACCTTGTCAGTGTCAGTAATTTATGCGAATATGAGGAACGTACATATGCGTGTAGTCTTTTCGCATTTGACGATTCTAACAATAAGCAAAAGTGAGATAAACGTTGGCGAAGGCAATGATCTGCATGGTGATTCGCCTACCATAAGTAACTTAAGTGAAAGCTAAATCCTTCGTTTAGGTATAGGTAATTCGTATTTGCGTTCATTACAAACAATAAAATATTCATTTTTCAAAGAGTGTCTTCTTTAGATGGCGGTTAAAAAAATTCAAGCTCATTACATATAATACCGAAATTAATTTTGAACACACTCAGATCATGTTCATTCCGCACTGTTGGTTAGTAGACACGGAAATAAACAAACAAAGGTTTTCAGTGCTAAAAAATTGAGCTCAAATATGGCACCCAAGAATGGGAAAATAATTTACTTTAATTGAACAATATCAAAATTTACACTGACGCTAATTCATTCCATATTATAAATTACTAATTACAAAAAAATGGATTGTTTTTTAGCGTAAGTATGTATGTATATCATTGGTAAGTGTGCAATTATTGTTATGACTAATCAAATTAACTTGTCCATAGCTTGGATGACCTTATTATACAGTAAAACATCGGAGTCCGTCGATGCTAGAAAATCTAAATGAGTGAAACCAGGACTCTCTACTCTTTGGTTGATGAAAACATTCGGTAGATTCTGAACCAAAGCTTGGACATCCTAATAAAAATAAATGATTAATTTTAAGTCAATATCGCCAAAATATTCTGACATCGAAAAAATATAGCAACTGTATTAAATAATACCTTCGGAGATGCCAGCCAATCCTCTGTCGACCAGTAAATGGCCACAGGAGCAGTAACTCGGGTCAAGTTGTAGGACGGGGGTTTAAGGCGGGAGTAAACCCGAAAATTCTCCAAGACTCCATAATCATATTGACAGAATCTCCCGGATTTTACCAGCTGGAGAAAATGCAATAATGTCCGGGCGGATGAGCTATCCGGATAATTCCGAAATAGGGCGGGGACCCAGGTCTGTGCAAATAGCGCGGATTACAAGGATATCAAATTAGTACAGTAACTTTGAAGGAATGCAAAACTTTACACTTTTTTGAAGATACCAAGAGCATCCTGAACAGAAATTGAACCAGGAGTGTCTCTTTTGAAACAAGTTCTAGAAACTAATAAGACTGAAAACATACCTTATTGAGAGTGTCTGTATTGAAACCCGTAATGTGACGTAGGAATTGATCACACAACCCAGAGGTTGTGGAGGCTGGTGAGCACAAAATAGAACCGAAGATCCGTAACGAGTCTAATACATGTCCTGGGACGAGTTCCCCGTGTCCTAATGCGTCCAATGCTAACTGTTCAAATCAATTCAAAAATTCAGTACATAAATATCAAGTGCATCTTCATTCACAAATTCATAAAACTGACTGAAAAATCTCTGAAAATGCATCCCTTCATTACAGCCTATGAACATGGTAGGCAGTTACTTATGCCCATACTTGGCAAGATTAAAAATTCAGATGATAATACATACCCTATCTGTAACGACAAATGGTGTTATCAGCTTTGTAGTATTCCGAATGTGATTGAAGAAGGCAACTGGGGCTAAAGCAAATAAGGCCTTAATCTTGTCGTTGTATTCCGTCCTCAAAGACATACAGACCAGAAACGCCGTATTTCCCATGGAGTGAGCCACGTAAAATAAATCTGGCTCTTCCGTGGTCTTCAGAATGTAGTCCACCATTGCTGGAACGTCATAGATGCCCATCTCATGCCAACTGGAAAATTTTGTGTGTATAGAAATAATTAATTAATTTTCCTCAGTCAGGATTCGGCCATTAAATATTCATTCAGGACTGCCAAAACTCATTTTTAAATGTCTACCTGAAATTCCAAAATCGAGTGTCGTTGTTGTCCAAGCTGAGGTGACGGTTGGAGTACTTGTTCCCACGGAAATTTCCCAACCACACATCGTAGCCTTCCTCAGCTAATTTATAGGCTGTGGAGTATTCAAGTACACAAACAACAAAAGGCGTTAGAAATTACATACATGGTTTTTTTGTTTACAAAACACTTTCCCTAAAGCACGAATAAAACTCCAAGAATCAAAAGTAAGATTCATTCCTTATAAAGGAACTTTTTACAAAAACATTTTCCCACTTGAGACAAAACTGTTGACATGTATTTCTTCTATTTTGTCGAATATTAATTTGAGCCTTTACAAAATACCATAAGACGCAGCTCGTTGTAAAAAGCCCATGGAATAAAAATCTCCTCAACCTAGGGAGTCCCAAATACCAAAGTTTTACTGTCGGTATTTTAAATTTAAAATTTACTGCATGACCAAATGGTAACTTACGCAAAACCTTATCTTCATGGTTCATAATCCAATTAAGGGAGGTGCAAGAATAACCATGCATCACTAGGACCGAGGACTTCCGCCACGAAGATGAATTGTTCTTACCCGTCGGGATCCGGTGCAGTTCTAAAATGTAAGAGTCTTCCGTTACGACGTGATGGATCTCGACATTAAATCCATATTTTTTTATTTCGCCAGGCTAGATAGACAAAGGATTTCAGGCTTCATTTAGTATCACGCGAAGGAGATATTTATTTATTTTAAGACGCCTGCGCATGCGCCTAAGCTCAGAATAAGGCTGATGCTTTAACTAATTTTACGTTAATTATTCCATGAACAGCCTCTTTTTCCTAAGATTCGAAAAAGATTTTTCCAAGTTCGAAAACCATTAAAAAATTCCTTACCGTCGATAACAGATAATCTGAATTCTCATCCAGACGAGAGAAATTAAATGTGGGCATGGCTGGGAAATTATTTTGTAGGACCTTCATTGGACTCTCCTCCTGTTTTAATTTGAACCAGAAAGCCTCGGAACGACAAAGCGTTAATATGAGCACTCCACCAAATAGAATCTCTGTCACAGTTGTCATTTTACATGGAATTAAAAAAAAACTTTTAAATTAGAATTATTTTAGTTTAATTAATTTTAATAATTGGAAGTTAATAACTAGGAATTCCATATGAAGGAACTGAGCTAGTGGGATCTCAAATCGACTGGGTCCTACTCCAGAGGCGGGTGTGTGCTAAAGTAGACTTTACCGCTAGAGATATCTGGACCCTTAACGGGACGGAGAATCCCGTTTTGTGTCTAAATTTGTTCTGTCCCCGTCATTTGTACACATCAGCTTTGATCCACATTGGAGTAAATAGTGCGCTTCCTATTTAAACAAGAAATTGCTCATGTTTGGATAAGTTCGTAAGTATTTGTTCTCATGTATAGTGTTCCTCTGGCCCCAATGTAAAGATAGTCCAAATAATGGCTCTACTTCTCTTAAGGGAGTGTGCACATATTACGTTTCATTTTTTCACCATTTTTGGACCCTACCCCCCCTATCGTCATACTAACGTCATTATTCCTTGACCTGCCCTCCCCTGTAAACGTCATCAAAGCAAAAACAAAGACAAAAAAACAAGTTTAATCCGTAGCATTTTTAGGGTGGCGTCAGCCCCCCTTATAAGATATTGTTGTACTTGATGTCTGGTAGTTTTCCTCCGAAACTACTAGACCAAGCCGTTCAAAGTTGTAGTTATCATTGGATAGGACGAAAACTCGTGTGAGTTCGTTATTTATTGAAAAAGTTCAGCGTGTTCCTGCGTAAAAAAAATAAAATCTGTACTTTCCTCCGAAAATGCTCGACACATTTTGTTCAAAATTGATGAGCTTGTGATTGGTTGAAATAGGTCCACGTGTTCGTACTTAAACAAAATAAACTAAATTTTGAAGGAAGAAAAAAAAATAATAAAGGCCAACAACTGAATACTGGTTGGGAAATTTGAGATCGCGGCCATTTTATTTTGGTCTCCATCACGGACGACCGCGAAATTGCAATTATTACTGTTTTTGCAAAGAGCCTATTATTATAATAAAATTAACATTTAACGTCAGTAATAACGGAAAATTCGCTCTTTGTCGAGTCAGCCACATTTACAATAACTTCCATCGGTGTTTCCGACAAATACTCCGCTTCACATGCTGTGGAAAAGTGCATTTGATTACTTTGAAGAACAGATTCAATGTTTTTCTAGATGCTCTCTAACGAGTTTCTATGAGCAGCTCTTTTGTGGGGTTTAAATGCAAAGTTGATAACAAAATAGTAATTGCACGCATGGTAGGTTTGGCTTTCAAAATTGTCTTGAATGCTAGGGCAATAGTAGACAGAGGATAATTTCCAGAAATTTAACATGACGTTTGGCGACAAACGCCAAAGTAGACTGATGAATCGTCCGGGTTTTCAAATATGAACTCCAGAAAAATCCTGTCTAAAGAGTACCGGAACCTGGAGAAACTTCGATTTTAAAACTTTGTCCAAGTTGCATCGCCAAGGGCGACAGCAACTGAGAACATCTTCATGAGAACAAATTATTTTCAAAACTGAAATTGACGGAAGTGATTTTGTAGCCATTCCTGCGTAAACCATGAGTTTTCAGAATGCTCATGGTTGTCAGACATTTGGACTAATGTACGGTTTGCGTATGTTTATGAAATGTATCAGAGGTCTTTCACCAATAAAAGATTGTTACTAAAAACACTAGTTTAACAATTATCCGGGTTTATTCCTTACATTTTTGTCAGAATGGGTGAAACGTCATCAGCAAGATTACCCCCACCCCCCTGGTATACACAAAATCATCAGCTTCAAGACCCCCTCCCTACCCCAGAAATGAAACGTAATATGTGCACACTTCCTAAATAGAATTTTTATTAAAAATTAGGACCGCATTTGGATCGTGAATTGATTTCTTTTTTAAATAGACAAATGTCCCGTGTGCGTAATGTGTATTAAAATAATTTTAAATACAATATTGTCATTCAGGGGAATCTTGGGAATTTGGCCAAATTATATTTCCACGTAAATAAGAAGCTTTAATAAGGAAAGTGACCCACAACCTACAGGGATAGGGAGAGTGCATGGGATTGGTTCGAATAATCCCGTCTGTGTATTAAGCATAAATAAAATTATTTACTAAAAAGTACAGTGTGAAAATAGTATTTTCTCCTGTGTGTGAAAACTTTGCACTCTGCTAATTGTAAGTAATACTAATGCATATATCTTTACATGAAAACATATACATGTCCCAATGAGTATACAAATGGTATATAAACACGTTGTAGAAATACGTGCTACAAAGTGTGAAAATTGCAATAGTACATAGTTTAGTAAAAGCTCTTCAGTCCAGTGGTCGGACTTTGATTCATCAATACAATACTCTAGTGCTATTTTTGTACAGTTGCCTTTACCTGTACTGTGCTTTACTATAGTCTGGATATGATAATTGTTTCAATACAATGCTTTACTTTTAAAAGCACATCGAAATATGTTTTAATACTCTGCTTTACTGCACTAGTTATGCAAAAATAGTTATCAATACTTTGCTTTACTCTACTACTTATACATAAATAGTAATCAATACTGTGCTTTACCCATAGAAGTACGTATATAATCGTCAATATTGTATAATCACAAATATCACCCGTTCATTCTGCTTTCGTTTGTCGTTTTAATGTCGTATGCTAAATGTCTAACGTAAGTAGTTCCTCCATAAATTTACTAGATGGGGTCCTTTGCATGTATCAATAATTTGCTGTACTTTATATGAATTTGTATTATTTATAACAATTCGTTGCTTTGCTTTACTTGTTTTTATTGCTATAGCGGCCTTTCAATACTGTGCCAATAGTTCATGCTGTGAATAGATGTAGATACTGTACTCTGCTTTGTTGACGAAATATGTATAATGATGATGCGTTACTTTACCAATGCTGTACTTTTATCAATACTGTACTAAAAAGTACAGTACAGTCCGACCACTGCTTCAGTCTGGCTGCTGGCTGAGTGAGCGGGAATAAAAGGAGTGCGAAAATTTTCGCATGTGCAAAAATCTCAAGGTTCCGAGGTTGGGGCACTCTGAGAAACGGTAGCTTTACTCTCAGTCCTATATCCTGATACTGTTAGGCATGGTTAGGAATCCTGACGCTACTCAACATAGCCTTGACTTTTATTTCAGCGTTCCTTCCGTCCACTCACTCTGCCTGATGGGACAGTTTTTGCACAGCCGTCAGCAAAGCAAAATGTTAGGGTTTTCTTATCATATGTGGGTAATGCTGATTCCTATGTTGAATAGTACAGTCGTACATATGATTGCACATAACGTGTATGTAGTACGATATTTATAAATAAAAAGCCATCTCGTTATGTTAAAAAGGATGCTACTGCCTTGTAACGGCAGTTTCTCTGCGCTGCCTTAACATTACTTGGGCACACTAACGTTTAACTAAATCCTATTTTTTCTCTCTATTGAATAATAGTAATTGTAAATTGGAGATGTGCTTTTACAGTCTATAGCCCTATTATTATGGAGTGCGCTTTAATAAAGTGCCAAAATACTCCAGACATGCACAAAAATAAACAATAATTTTTAATGGGTTTTTTGGATATTCTTGGGGTGACTTGAGGCACATTGGATTCCTTCCGTTTGGTAGCTATGTATGTAAAATTATATAGGGATATATCTTTACAGTGCCTGTTAATTTAGTACTTACAGAATGCACATGAATGAGTTCAGTATTGTTCTCTTGTATTTATACGAAGGAACATAACATGTGTTTAGTCAGAGTTAAACAAGGTAAACAGCATGGACATATTGCTATCCGTGGGCGGAATAAAAATAAAATGTTTAATTTTCGTCGAAACTCGAAGTTGTAGTGAGCCAGAAAAAAAATCCCATTTACAGAATCATAATCCTCCGTGTATATAACATATCTCCCTGGGAATTAGCAACCCTGGAATAAATTATAGGTTGATAAAAATAATGCCGTTTGACTTCCATTCTAAAATTGATTCTGAGTTTAGGTTACGAAAAGCTTGGAAAAATTTAAAAGTAAAAACTAATTGCTGGATGACCTCATCCTTCGCAGAACTTACAACATTAATTCAATGTTCATAAGTATCAAATTACCAATTTAAAAAAAATTTTAGTTAATAATACTAGTATGTAATATTGACAATTTCAGTCAATTTCTCAGAATTGATTCAGAAATTTATCCTAACTTAAGTATTCCAGCTCTGATGAAAACTTTTCAATGCCCCAGCTTTAGCAAATTTTGTAATTATTATCCCAAAGAAGTGAATAAATTCCGATTCCTTCGTAACCAGTGCGGTTTTTGACTCTGGAAGTTGGAAATTTAAAAACTTGTGACTCAGGTCGTCATTGTACATATACATATTTACTGCGTTCGCTCCAGGTCTATAAGTAACATAATCAAATTTAAATCTCTTTGGTCTGATTCAATGCTTATTTACAGTGTAATTCACAAGAGTATAGGTTTTGTAGAGCACAATTTTATGGTTACTGATTGATCAAAATAATTTTTTTTTGTGACCATTAGTTTTTAGGGACAGCGCCAGCGCCTCCTTATGGTTTTTTCCTGGGTGTACGTCTGTTGTAGAGACGATTACTCAACAATCCGTTATTGGATTTTGCTATAATTTGGTACATAAAAAAATTAAGTTCTTTATTCAGGATTATTTTCAGGTTGAGCCCATATCATCTGTACATTATTAGATATATTTATTTGTTTCACAACCTATTTGATGAGCCCAGATGTTAGAGGGACTGTATGATGTGCTGTGTTAATATGAGATGCGTACTTTGTGAGGATGACAATTGACCAAAATTAGAAAGATGTGATTCAGTTATGGATAAAAATAAGACTTCGCTTTAGGCTGGCTTGGATTTTTGATTCTGACCTACGAGCGTATGTTTTATTTACAAAATCTACGAGAATTAAAATGAGAGAAGTGTTCTCGTCAAAGGCTCGTCAGTCAGTCTATGTGCATTTTCTTAAAGGTTAGAATTTACAAAGGTTTAGGCGGTAAGATAATGTGAATAAAAGAAATGTACAGGTCAGTGGAAATTTCCTAGATTAGCTTATTTAGAATAAATGGGTCAGTAGATAAACAATATACTATTGGTTGTTGGTTGCGGTGCTGTAGAAATTGCACCGCTTGTCAAGTACATTTACCTGACTGGAAAGGAAGTAACCATCATTTCCATAAAATGTTTACTGAAAGGTGAACACTATGTAAGTTGATACTCTCCAGTCATGGAGCTTGGATGAGTTCTTATGTGAGCTCAATAGGCCAGACCGTTTCGGAGTTACCTGGTTTTTACGGGCAGTGCTACAATAACTCAAGAAGCTGTTTATGCCAATACAAATGCGCTTGCAGCAGTGCTGCATTTACAAACGCTCCAACATGCTGTTCTAAAATAGTAGCACTGATAGTTCTCCACCGAATAAATCTATTGTGATGGATAACGGGATTTATATCAAACTATGTGGTAGATTTTGCGGCCTTGGACCAAAGCCCTAATTTTTATTGCATATGTTGAAATTTAAACTTTTTGAAAACCCGTTTCACGTTGAAATTTTCATGTTAAATCACTTAAAAATGTATGAATTCGTTTCATTCAATAATTTGAAGTAAAAAAATTCATGTAAAAAAATGATGTAATATAAACTACAGAAACAGCACACACTTCCACCCAGCAAGTACTGTAGTAAATATAGAAAGCTTGTTAACGAAACAGTTGGCATTGAATGTGTAGTTCTTGGAGAACAGTGAAATACAGGGCTAAAAAGAATCACTATATAATATGGAATCTCCAATATTGAATATCATTTTTCTCCCCACTTGCTCTCATTTGGGACAAGGACACAAAATAAAATAAAACGTTTATTTTCAAGATTCTTCTAAATTTCTTTCATTGAGCTTGATCAAAATTCGAGGTTCCAATCCTCAAGAATGTGAAGCAAAGTCGATTCTTTGGGATTGTTGAAATTTTTAGGCACAAATTGAGGCAAGATTGACACAAAGAAAAAGTTGTCTCACATTTGTAAGTCATGTATATAGGAGACGTAAAAACTAACCAACGGTTTAAATGTGTAGAAATAATACCTATGCATATATGTACATATATGGATGGGATTAAATATATTTGCGACATAATGCTTTACAGATAAAACTATAATTTAAATTACCTTTACTCATTCCCTTATTCAAAATCACAATATGAGAGTCATAAATTTTTAATATGAAGATACAAAATACCTATTGCATAATCACGTTTTTCTAAATATTCAAACTTTTTGTGTCCATCGTTGCGTTAACCTTACCAAAGCAAGCAGCACAATTCCAGTCCACATCTAAGATTTATTTATACACGCACATAAAATGCAGCCACATTGTTTCTAAATATTTACAACCACACTAATCATTATGAAATGTTTTATTTAATTTATAGATACGCATGCTGGCAGCTTCCAGTACTTTCTTTTGCGACATCAGCTTCCATCACACTTGGAATTAATTAATATTCTCATAATTGCACGAACTTTGAATCAATACCAAGTACAAGAGTGGATACATCAGGCGCTGCTAAATTAATAAATATTTGGGTGGATTCCCTTTCAGTTGTTTGACATGAAAGCTAAGGTCTTTGTCATGTTAGTAATATATTACAATGTTTTCAATGGATACTTTCGAAGCCAACGAAGCGTAGATATATTAAAAGTAAAATTATGCATTTAAAAAACAGCCGACAATAATTATCGGTAAAAGAGTAGGTAAGAGGAGGAAACACAATAACTTCGTATGTAACAAACAAACGAAGAAATTACACAGCTTACTCGGATGTACGGGCCGGCTTTCACTGATTGGTAACACAAGTAACCGGTTATTCAATGGTTCACAAGGAAATAGTTTTAATAGAGTAATTAAATCAATTCGGAATCAGTGATATCGTGACTACTACTACTCCATAACAATTATGCTTCATTACGTTTAAAGAGCAATAAAGAAAAGAAGGTTGATTTTATGAAAGGGGTGAAGAATAAATGTAGCTAGGAGACTTATGTGTAGTTTGCATTTAAATAATTATCCATGGAACCACAACAGCAAATTACAATTAAACTTTCGATAAGAAAATTATAATCTAAGAAGTATAACAACGGTACTAACTATTTGTATGGGTTTACTTGCTAGAATTAGTCTTAATTCTTGTACAAAACAGAAACAATTATTTTACAAACTGCTCCATTATGTAGGACAGAGCTAGGAGGAAAAGAAAAAAGAGGGTCTTACTTAGGGAAGCGCATAGGTACAAAAACTTGGTTCCTGTTCCTGTTCCTGAACACGAACCCATAAATACAGGTACAAAATTTATGTTCCTGTACCTATGCTAAACTTTTGCAGGGACAAATTTTCCGTTCCTGTACCTGTTCACACATCCAAAATCTTGTACCTGTTCCTGAAATTGTACCCGTTCCTGAAAAGTACCCAAAACGTGTACCCAATTCCAAAAGTTATGCAAGTACCCGGGTGCGTCCCCGGGTACTTTAGTTTAAACATATGAATTTAAGCTAACTTTTTTTAACATTTTTTTGCTTTTTCAATAAATAATTTCATTGTTCCTGCATATTTTTGTACTATAAAATAACTATTGTACCGTAATTTGTTTATTACTTTTAAGGGTGGAAAAGCAACTTTACTTTTAAGCTTTTTTGCTGCCAAGTTTATCTTCGTAAATGCTTCCGAATATTTCCAGTGGAAATAAATAAATAAATTTTATTACTACTTTTATATTACAATAAAACCTACATTCCGTAATTGCACTGGAATGCTCAAAATTCTTTTCGAGCGTTCAGTGGCGCTTTGGAAATGATTGAAGTTCAAAAACGTCAAAGTATCCGGGTCCACACGTTTAAATATGGGTCATTAAACAGTGTGGACCTGTTTCTATTGGGAACACACAGACAGGAACGACTTTCGTTCCTGTACCTATTTGTGACTGTGGTCACGGGTTTCTGGGTACAAAATAAAAGTACCTGTATTATTCCTGTTACAATTGGGAACTTTTAAACTGTACCCATTTTGGACCTGTTCCTGTTCCTGTACCCAAATACCCGGGTTGGTCCTGTTCCCATGAGCTTCCCTAGTCTTACTATTCTCACTATTTTGCAAACTGATCTAAACAAAAATTCCAACATACTGGTCCCACTAAACCTTACTAATGGCCCTCATGAGTGCAAAAATCCTATATCTGGAGCTGTCCCTGGACCCATATATCGGGTATTTTAACGCCTGTACCTTTACCCGTACCTGTATCCATATTAAAAAGTTCAATTATTTTGTACGTATACCTGATCTCAATTTAAATATGTGCACAGGTAACTGAAATGTACCTGTACCCACAAAGAACCCAATTACTGGACCTATGGGTACAGGTGCCTTGCTGTACCTGTACCCAGACCCTTCTTTTTTGATTCTCAGATTTTGTTGAAATCAGTATTCCACGCAAGAAAATTATTCGTTGCGATCAAATTTCGCAACTTACATGATTATCACGGATACAGTAATCTCCAAAACCTATATATTAAATTATGTTGCAAAATATATTTGCGAACATGTTTAAATACTGGGTGGTTTAATTTACCCATTGTTTTACGTAATATTAGGTATAAAGTCACGACAATATCGATGGATTTCAATTCATGAACAATTCGTCAATATATCAACTTTAAAAAAAGAGCTACATATTTTTCGATAAAATCAATACGGTCCACAATGACATTTTAGTGTAATTGGACCATTTTGCATTTCAGGACGATTGTATTTGCTCATTTGTCACTCATGTGAAAAGGGCGCTGGGTTATTTTGGTTCCAATCTAAATTATATCCGGATATATTCTCTCCTCACTGAGAAAGTGCTTTCCTATTTTCATTCCTCCTCAGATTTTTTGCAGTGGGGAGATAAAAGTTGTAGCTCGTGGTAAATATTTGACACAATTGTTTCCATCACCAAGAAATCCTTGTTAAATTGCTATTCTGGACAACATGAAGATTTGTGAAGGCATCGAGGGATTCGCGGATTTTGGAAGATTCTGAAGTCAACGGGATTAAGTACTCCATACGTATTGAAGTACTATCCAGTGATTCCAAATGCAAACAATGCCATCATCTTCTAAAGAAGGTTAGTGATATGCGATCCTAAAAAAGACGTCAAGTACTGAATCGGAATTCATTTATTCCATCGAGTCCTACAAAATCACGAACATATGCAAAGCATTTGAAAAGGCGGTGTTTAAAAATTCACGCAAAATCTTACCATTTAATTGTGCAAAATATTCACTTCAGATACATGAAGAAGAGACGTGCTGCTAGAAATCACTACGGCTCTCCAAATTGATAAACCCAATGTCATCAAATGGAAACCGCTATGTATACGGTTGGTTGTTACGAAGTATACTACTAAAGATGAAATCCCCAACGGCGTATTTTGAGGGGAAATAAAATGCTTCCTTTGCCTCACCCTTTTACACTTCAGAGATTAATCAGAAGCGTTGTTTGTAACTATAGATTAAAGGGCCATTGTTTTTCAGACAATTAAAGCGATTCTGAATGGGAAAGAGATTTGTGATACGCAGGGTGTTAGTGTTTGACGAAATTAAAGCGAATGAGAGCCTGGAATTTCCAAATGCTGATTTTAAGTTAAACTGTTTTATCGACTTCGCTGATTACAGTTCGCAGTACTTACATAATAGGTACCCAAAAGTTGGAAAATTAGACGAAACGTAACCTTTGAACCCCGTAATTTATTAGCTCTTTGCATTTAAGTCATACCTACAAATTGGCAATGCAACAAATGCATGCTTGAAAACACGGAGAGTGCACAGATTTAAATCAAAAATATGGTTGGAAGCGATGAAGCGAAGGTTTATGAAGCTGTCTTGTTTGATGTATGTTTACAACACCGCTCAAATAACAATTTCTAGAAACGTTTCAAGGTCTAAAGAAATGCCCGAAACGCTCATTCAAGTTACATTTTTGCTAAAACCACAATCAAAGCTAGTTGTTTTAAGTAGCAAAGCAAAAAAAAAGAAATTGAAGATAAAATTCTTGAAAAAATCATTTTCGAAGAAGGCCCAGTAGACGTGGCATTACGAGAGCACGCCTGCTGTAAAATCAAAATCCCAAAAGTGCTTGTTTTATCTCATTGGTATCATAGCCATTAAGGGATTAAGATTCACAAGTTGTTCGAGTTGTTTTTCTCGTTTAGTCTTTACTGGTAAGCGTTCAGTTCATGCGGAGCAAATATCTATGCTCAAATGTATCGGAAATTTTACTTTTCTCTCATTCAGTTTGTTTCAGCTTTTACAGTGATTGGAATATTTGGTTGCTGAAAAGTTAACAGAAGTTTCTTTGTCCGATTCTACTTTGAATATTATAGACTCCTTAGTCATAAATATGATCAATATTGGTTGTATTAATGATCACGGTTTTATTTTAATTGAAATAGTAGTCTAGAGTTATTTTTACTGTAAAGTTCATTATAATGATATTTTGCTGAAACAAGTCCAGACAAAGCAGGATAGGAAAAAGGTTAAACTACATTGGCTATGTTTATAGCTTAGGGAGTTTTTTGCCCAGTCATGTGTTGTATTTTCAGTTTATTTGTACTGTGTAAAACATTTAAATAATTATACCCAACGGGTGTATATATTATGTATGGTTAATTACGTCAATTATAAATAACAAACAACGCGGTTTTGTACGTATATTTTTGATATATAATTTTTGGTTTATACTCATTAACTATGTCAAGCATATAAAGACCGACCGAAAAGGTACTGCAGCGCCACACACTAAGAGTCAAGTAGCGAATCCCGAAACTAGCCATGCAAGTGAGTTCACTTTCTCATTTAAACACCATTCTGGTACCACCCCATATATTCGTGTTAAGTTGAACCTCCTCTCTAATATTGGTGCTAAGAGCCTTGTCGATCAATTGGACGACTTTGACGTGCTGAACTTGAGACACCATGTCATAGATGTTAAGGGATTTTCTCTCACCCTTGACATTTTGGTTGAGATTGTAAGTGGTCTACGCTTTATTTTGTCAATATGTATTGATGTATGTATGTAAGATGTGTTTTTTAAATATATTTGTTGTGGGTTCTAGTGTGCTAAAAAATATGTTTATGTCAAGCCATGTTGTCACAGTAAAACTGCAAACATCGTTTTTTATTTAAATCATGCCACCAGGTTGTTAATGTGATTGGAAACCTGATCAAGGGGCTTGCCGGAGAATTATTACAAGGAACTACCACGGACATCATCATGTAAATTCTGAAGAACCCCCCACCAATCTAATCCCGCACACTGAACATTCATGTCAAGTCCACATTATCCCATGTGCTGTGCCAAAACATTACTGAAAGGTTTCAACTCACCAATGCATATTGACACACATCTTTATTCCGCGACAATTGGCTTATAAATACTGGTATAGAAACACTATAATTACCGAATTATTTCTAATTTACTAGACACATTAAATCCACTGTATTTTCATTTAATCATATACATCTGCGCTTATGTTTAATTTCTAGCTATTACTTCCAATGAAACAGGTTAAATTAATAACCGCTAGCCAGTTTCGTCGCTTGAGCAAACATGTTTTTACTTAACGGACGTCTGGTAGTTAACTTGTATTTAAATACATATCCCTACCCTTATTAGAAAAATGTCACTAATAATTTGAATAATATATTTTGCGCCGAAGAGCTTGTTTAAATTATATAGTTAATGTTGTAAGTTTTGAGGGGAATTGGATCTAAATTATTTACCAATTTGATAACCATCCTATATTATTACAGAGAATTTTCGAATTTTTTATAGTGGTTCCCCATGGATGGAAAATTACCTGTCAAGATATAGAGATTTCACAATATCTAACTATTATATGAGGTATATTAAATCATAAGGACATTTTAATGACGTCAATACAAAGTGAATGATGTCTAACAGGAAACCTCTTTATGGGAAATCCATTAGAAAAGCGCATGTCGAGGGCAGCTACGCATACATAACTCCGTAAATATGATATACAATGATTTAGGGTGTGTAGTCACATGTGTAAGAGATTCTGATGTTTAAGGTATAAGTGTAACTGTCATGAAATAGTTGATTTAATTTTAGTGGCGTAAACTGCCACAGTTGTAATTATTTTCCATTAAGTGGCACGTTGATATTTAAATTGGACAAACTAATACCTATACTTTTGGAAGTCCTGCAATCAATGGTCTTACAATTTACAATTGTTTGCGTCTAACGAAGTGCCATGAATTCATGCGGATATAAATATTGTTCCAGTTGAACAGTTGCAGAACGAAACTTTAAGTTGAAATGTATTCTTCCGTAGTAAGAAAATACATGTATAAAGCATTTCGGTGGAACAAATATTTGTGCTTCTTTCCCTACGACTGGAATACAAATGAATGTTTTTTCTTCTGCACGACTTCAGTTTACCGAAGACTATTATGCTATTTGAATATCCTGGTAATGGTATGCTACCAAGTGTTCATATGTGTGCAACTGATACTACTTGATGACGGACACAAAGTCACCATCAACAGCCTATTTCTAATTGTGAATATCACATGCTATGGTTTAGCACTGTGCTTTCAGTTGGCACTACAGAGTAAACACAGGGACTTCCAGGTTCTGATAAAAAGTATAAACACTTTCGTGGACGTTTTTGAAGGTGATAATTCGAAATTTAATATTGTACACAATGTTAAAGTATTTAATGCAGATAAATATTATTAATTTGTTATCATTCCACTAGAGAACTATAGAAGACACTTTGCGTCAAATATCAAACGGTTTTGGTTGTTCGAGGACGTCTGCAGTGCTTTTATACCTTTGGTGTATTACAACAATTTGATAGCCATATATTTTACAGTACTTTTGTCAATTATACGGCCTGAAATTCCAGTTTTCTTAACTTCGTTTGTAGATCAACCTGCAAAGTTACATTGGGGAATTTACTGTGCTCAGGGCATTGGCATGTCGTATTTGCTCCTTTCAGTTGACGGAATTTTATTGTCAATTCTTGCCCCTTTCACACCGTGGTTGTTCACTGGCATTGGCATTCACAAGGAATTAAACCATGACAATTACATCCAATTCTCACAAGGAACAATATGTTTGTTTTTAAAAACCTACAGAGAAATCGCAGTTCTTCAAAAAGAAATTCAAAATTTCTTTAGCCCAATTATATTTCCAAGTTTTCAGATCTGTTTTACTGTACTAGCTGTGTACACATTTTACGGAGCTATTCGATCGGAGGAAATTATTGTTTCTATAACTATGAGCTTTTTGTCCATTAATGTGATTTTTTCGCTTGGAATTGTTTTTACGCTTTTCGGTCGTTTCTTTACACGTTCATCAAATGTTTTGAAAACCTGGAAAGACAATGTACGCAACAGGACAGTCAGAAGAATACTCAACTCATTTACTCCTATTCGCATTTACGTGGGTGAGCAATATTTTGCTGATCCGGGATTGGTATTGACTATTGTTTCTGTAGTACTTCAAAACGTTGCTAGCCTTCTGATGCTTTGAATAGATGCTCATCGAACCGCTGAATTTCAAAAACGTAAAACACACGATATACGTACGTATTACATGCACTGTCAATTAGTCCAGTAACATGACTGTACCAATCGATATACCTTACATTCAAGGGAGACAAACAAAATGGCTCCAATAGTTATTTTAAATATCTTCAGTTTAGAAGTTACGTAAAAAGCCCGCCTACGTTAACGTGTAGCAAAGTCTTTACGTACTGTTAACCACACGCTGCGTTACATATAATAGTATATACATGTCTCCCAACATGTTATTAAAACTTTTAAATCGTAAGGAGTTATAGGCTGTAACGAAATCTTTACATACAGGGTGAATTAGCTACACAAACCCATTTGGATTGGTAACAGCATGTTTTCGGTGATGCGAATATACCCATAAGTATAAGCAAAAAATATGTAATTTTTGAGCTACTTCACAGTTACGGATTTTAAACAAACATTTTTTATTACAGTTCCACATTGTGATCGGACTATTTCAATCCAGGCCCGAAATGTTTGAATGGAATTGAATCGTTCAGACCACAAACCATGGGCGTGCACATACACAACAAAATTAAACGGTTATCGCTAAATACTTACATTTTATTGTTTTTATTAAAATAACGAATTAATGGGTTAACTGATAAGAATTATAAGAGTTAGTGGGTTACTTATTCTGATGTTTTTATGAATTAAAGGGCGAACTGTTAAATTGTGGCTTAAAAAGATCGCCCGACAAATAATCAAATTATATTGGCATATTTTTGCTTTTTTTAATTATTTGACCTTGTGCTAAATTAAAGTGCAAATGTTCCATTTTCGTTCAAACTCAAAGTCGTGAGTTGTCACATTTTCCGAATTATAATCCTCCGTATATATTACGTACCTTCCTAGGAATTATCAACCCCGTAAAAAAGTTTAGGTTGCTAAAAATAATGCCGTTTGGCTTCCATTCTGAGAAGGATATTGTAAAATAAGGTTACTAAAGCTTGGACAAATTAAAAAGCGTTACTAATTGTTGGCTGACCTTATCCTTCGCAAAATTAATAACATTCAATGCTCAAAGTAATACATTACGAACATATGCTTACAGCCAAACTGTCTTCAATTCGTGATGGCATGTGGCGAATGACAAAGTGCAGCTGGATCATTGCATTATATGCCTATATGTAATTATCTAGTCTTAAAAAACCCAAGGGACCTCCAATTTAAATATTTCAATTATTGAGTATTTATGGGTGCATCCGTGAATATTGTTTTACCGCGAAAATATCTATTCCAAAAGAAATAATAGCAGAGACAACGGTTACATTAGAACTATCCAGAGACAGTGATTGACAGTCTTTAACTTTTCTATCATTGGTAAGTTCATTTTTAACAAGTCCGTCAAGAGAAGGATATTGTAAGTTAAGGTTACTAAAACTTGGACAAGTTAAAAAGCGTTACTAATTGTTGGAAGACCTTATCCTCCGCAAAATTAACAACATTCAATGCTGAAAGTAATACATTGCGACCATGCTTACAGCCAAACTGTCTTCAATTCGTGATGACGCGAGGGGAAAGACAAAGTGCAGCTGGATGATTGCATTATACGTCTATATGTAATTATCTAGTCTTAAAAATCTCAACGGACTTCTCTAATTTAAATATTTCAATTATTGAGTATTTAGAGACACAGTACATAATGATTTCGATCATTTTTTGTTACAGAAAAATATTTGTTTTAAACTTGGATATAAATATATTATTGTACAAGTGATGAAATGCTATCCTGTAAGATCCACAAATTGTGGCAATAACAATATCGTTTATAAGCTGCTTAGACATCGTTTCTAAATTGTTTTCTGATACATGTTTAGGATTCTTCAAAATTTGTTTCTTTGACCATGGTCGCAATGAGGTCGCAATCCGCAAGAACGTGAATCAAAGTCGATTGCTTTTGTGGTTGTCGACAATAAAGTTTTCTGTCTGGCACAATTTGAGGCAAGTGTGATAAACACACAAACTTCATTTTAATTGCAACTGCTTAAAATACTTCATCAACTGTCATTATTTTGCATTGGTGTGCTACTCTATTCCATTGTTAACTCAAATGGAATGCATTATTTAATTTACAAATATGGGAATTGGCAACCTGCAGTATTTTCTTTTAAACCATTATGTTCCATCGAGCTTCCCATTATTAAATACTCTCATCATTGCCCTCACTTTCAATTAATAAAAAGTAAAAGAGTAGTTATGCCTCGTGCTGCAAATCAATAAATATTGGTGTGGATTCCCGTTCAATTGTTTGAAACGGGCCAAAACTGATACCAAGTGGCACAACCGCAGCAATCCGTTTCTTACACCACCATGTTTTCCTATGATCCATATAATTTAACCTGGACGTCAGACCAATTTTTATATCCTTAATGTGAATTCTGACAGAAAAATGCGTTCCCAAACCCAGCAATAAAATTAACAGAGACATATGTACATTGACATTGAAATCAGGAAAAGAGCAACAGCAAGGTTATGAGAAAATGTTCTCATGGCTCCATAAACCGTCGTGACCAGGCATGAGCAACTGCTGGCAGGATTGAGCCCCATTGACGTCCCGATATGAAGGGAGGTGGTACGCCCCAGGCTATTTCTTAAATACGGGCTTTAGAGGCTCAGAATCGATGCAAACTTGTTCACTGGCATACTAGGAACTTAAATTAAATTTTTTAAACCGATCGGGTAACATGATACCAGGCCTGGTTTTGGCCACTAAGAAATGCATTACTAGAGCTGTTGTATGCCGATTTGTACCAAATAAAATGCTTTCGTGCTTAAAATCAAATCCCTAATCTAGTTTTGGTAACTAATGTTTCACTCCGGCATCCGAAGCGGGCACCATGATGCCCGGAATGACCAAGCGTTTAAAATTTGTACCAAATGAATGCAGTTATTTATTTTGAGGCATGGTTTCCATGTAAATATGTTATTATTGTTGTGTCGCTATGTCTGTACCGGGGAGCATGATACCCGGACCTTGACAAAAACAACCAAAATCTTCAATAAATTAAAAACAGGGAATTTTCACGATACAAGGTGGATCTACCTGTACTTCTAAAAGATGTTTAGGATGGAATCACCTCAATGAATCAACCACCTGGCGCAATACTGTGTTCACATTACCACAAAACAAAATGCTAGGGTTCAAAAACATTATTGCCGGTAAAGTGTACATGAATTCCAGGAATATTTCTTGCAACCAAAGTATAAAAAATGTCAACGGGTTCTGTAAGGACTTGTGAATCAATTGGTAAAGATGCAGTTATGCGCAGAAAGCGGCCGCAAGGATTCCCAAGATAGTGTAAAGTGCTATGCCGGTGTATGGCATCGAAATTGCGAACTTATCTCGACCCGTCAATTGCTTATCCAACTTGAAAAGCGAGTGCAATCCTATGGGCGTCATTACAATTGTAGTCACAAAAGTATGAATATAATATATAATAAAAACAAGGTAATGGTACCAATTATTTGCCTTTTGTTTCCAACCCACATCTGAATCCTTTCTCCATCCTTCAGAATGAGCTCAAAAGGCAGAACGTAAAGTTTTGTTGCTACTCTGATTAAATAGAGGTAAATATTCAAATCAGTGGTAGGCAACATGCTCAAGATTTTCCTTTGTATTCAAATAGTATCAAATTCGAAACTGGCAGAAGCGCCTGGAGCTGTATTTATAATATTAAAATTTAATAATTTGCTATATTAACACAGTAATAAACTACACTGTGGTAATCCAGCGCTGTGAGTTGAAGTCTTTGTGATGTTGTAATATACTACAATGATTTTGATGGATACTGACGAGACCAACGAAGCATATATTATGATTGAAAAAATAAAAAACATCCGACGATTATCGGTGACTATTGTCAGCACTTAACAGTAAGTCTACACTTTAAATTATTCATGTATAAAAAATAATCGATAATAGGAGGAAAACCAACCAGGCTGAGTTCTGCTTTCCCGGGTACAAAGTTACCTTCCAACTTCCACTCACCCATTTATTAACACTACAATACACGTAACTTCCTCCAGAATTTCACCTTCCACCAGACTTTCCACTTGACCTACCACCTCACCTTCCATTTGACCTTCCACCATTTTCCACCTTCCACTTGACCTTCCGCCATTTTATACACACTCGCCTTTAAAAAATAACCCTCTGTAGTCTCATGTGTGTACCATAAAGTGCACCTCTGGAAAGATACTTAAGTACCCTCTTTAGTATTACTACCTGCTGCCAGTATCTGTTTTGCTTCGAGTCTATTCATTTGAAACTGTCTCTCTCGAATTCTTATTTTTTCTGCCAAAAATATGTAAAATTGAACATATTACACTCACATTGGTACGGTACCATAAAACATGCTACCAAAACAAGGTTAAAATGGTAAGTAGCAATTATCAATTCTATCTAGGGCAAATGCAGAGTGAGAGACATGTGTCTATGTATATTATAAAAGAGACTAAACGGAGGCTTCTACCAAAAAGGTTGAAAAATATTAATCTTTTTTAACTTCATCAGATTACAATTTACTAAACATAATAAATATAATAATAATAAATACTGACTTTTTCATCGCTTCAATTTTCTCTACCTGTCCAGCAAGTATGAAACTGCAAATTCCGTAATGATTAACCACAAACCACCAAGTATAAGACCCGAATCGTGATGCGACTTGAGTTTTCAAATAAATTAAATCATTTTATATAGCGTTCCAATTTGCAAAAGCTACATAAAGGGGGGCAATGCAGTAGATATCTTCAGTTCACACCTTGTATTTCGGAAACTGGACTACACAAGGCTATGTATGTTGCCTATGGTGGAAGGTGTTGTGGGATTTCGGTGGAAGGTCAAGTAGGAGGTCAAGTGGAAGGTGTATTCGAAATTTGTGGAAGATTAGGTGGTGGGTCAAGTGGCAGGTTAAGTTGACGGTGGAGGGAAATGTTGTGGCCCGAGAAAGTAGAACACAACCAACCTACAACTTAACCATAGTCCATATTGTATGTATCAAACAAACGGGAATCTGCGGTTTACATGGAGTTACGTGCAGCCGTTCACTATAATTGTTAGCACAATTAACCGATTCTTATTTTGGGAAACACGTAAATAGTTTTAATGAGTTAATAATAATCAAAATAATTCGGGAATAGTGACACCCAACACTGCTCAATAGGAAAATAACAACGTTTTATCGAGTTAAAAAACAAAGAAGGAAAACTGCATATTTTTCAATCTGTTAGGTATTTCCACTAGTAAAATAGGGTGCAGTAATTACCGCTAAAATTAATCCTATATTATATGTAGGAGCTGCAAGAGTTCACTTTTTATTTAGGAACAAGGTAGGCAGTTTGCGAAGGTAAAAATAGGCATATTTAATAATCTATTGACAAATTTGTCAAGCAATTATTTGATTTAACCTTAAAATAAATCTCAAAAATATTATTGTGACATTTTAGTAGTTCGATTTGTTTCATGCGTTACGATTGCACGTACATACATAGATGATTTTAGTTGAAAAAATAAGCCTTTATAGGCCAAAAATAGGTGTTTATTGGCTAAAAAATAGGCCTTTATAGGCTAAAATATAGGCCTTTATAGGCTAAAATATAGGCAGAAACATTACAGTAGTATACATATGTATGCATGTATATGTAGGCAAATAGGTAGGCAATTTATTTTTGATAAATAATATAGGCTAATATGTAGGGAAGGCAAAGCTGCAAAAAATATGTAGTATTTTAGGTAGGCTGAACCTTTTGGACACCTTTGAATTGAAATCACTTCATCAACACGGTCCAATGATACGCAACCGTCAACTAATTTCATGGAGTTATTCCTGTATTGAGCAATCCATTATTTCAGTCCTCAGAGAATAGATAATTTGCGACAATATGAGTAGCGCAAGCAGAGCTCTTTCTCCATAAATAAAGCGTAATTGCACTCCTTACAAATAAAATTTTAAAAGCATGCATGATTGGAGGATTCATTAATTTCTTGGTCATCCGACAAATCGAGCCGAGTATCCTGCCCATAAAATTCTTTCTCAGCTTTAGATAAATCTTGCAAATGATTTGGTACTCTACTGCCTTGTTTCCGTGGCGAACCCAAATAACAAATTTTTGCATATTTCTCTGATGGCACAGTCCTTGTTTCAGGAGGGATCTTACACTTAAATGACTTTATTCCAGATTGCAATCGTTTCTGAGGGACCAAGGAGCTTCGTAGCTTTGTAGGGTGTTCAAATTGATTCAGGGTTTCTTGTATATATGTGAATTTTTTGATGAATTTTTATATGGGATTTGTACGTTGAAGAGTAATTTCAACGTTGACTGAACTCTCTCTCTCTCTGGAGTGTGTTCTTTCGTGGTTTCATAAATGCGAGCTTTGAGTAGCAACATAAAGACAGTGTTCACAGTTGAAAGGTTTATACCCTTTATTGGCTTGTTCGTGATCTTTCAAATTATCTTTTCGAGTTGATTTGAGAGAGCAGTATCGACACTTAAAAGGTTCCAGTATGCATCCCTTCGGGATTTTCCAAAATGGATCTTCTAACGGTAGCGAAAGGGCAGAAAGCACACTTATGAGACCTCTCACCTGCATGCTGTTGTTCATTTGCTTTCAAACTAGACTTATGAGCTGTTCTGAAAGAACAATGTCGACATTTAAATGGTTTCTCTTTATGGACTCTTCCATGGATTTTTAACTCAACTAGTTTATGAACAATGTGGGCATTTGTGAAGTTTATCTCCTGTACGAATTCGGTCGGGTCTGATTAAATTATTGTGTTCTGTTAAGGCGCCATATGACCTTTGAGTTTTGGATTTTTTCCCCATTGTGTGTGTGTTAGAGAATTTTAACCGGGTACCTGTCAGTTTAGTGCCTTTATTTGAATAATTTGAAACACTTATTACTGACAAAGCGTTTTGCTTGTGTCAGTTTGTAATTGTAATACCTGAAAGCTGCATAATTTTTTAAAAATGAATGTAACTACTCCAAAATTAAAATATTATTTAATCTGGTTAAGTGATAAGTAATAGATATAACAAAGCACTTCAGTCAATTGGAAGGGTGAATAAAAAATGAAAACAAAAACTCAGTAGAATTCTTCGGTGGAACTTATTACACACAACACAACGCACATACAACAATGTTATATGCATGTACAAGTAGAGCCATTGAAATCATGGAGAGTCCATTAGGCGTTCCGCAAAGGTGGGCCTTTTCATTACCCTAGCCTATATCCTGCCTATAATATTAAAATCTTCTGCGGCCCCCTTATAGGCCCAGAATTTCAATTTAAGATTTATGCCCCTATCCCTCAAGGCTAGTGGCGGGAAGTGCCTGCCTATAATCCTATATTGGCTATTAGCGTAAGGGACCGCCTGCCCAGAAATTGCCCTAGCCTAGAAGACACATTACTTTCCCCTAAACCCCTGGATAATTATATATGCATTATTAATACTTTCCAATGTGTATATTTACTACCCGTGTAGTAACAAAGTGCACATGATACATAACTATTACGAGCGGAACATATTAGTGTTGTCCAGTCTTGAGTGAGGGTTTGAGACTGAGTGGCAAAACGAAAAGACTGACTCTTAAAAGACTGAGACTGACTTTAAAATGAAGGCGTTTATGAGACTGAGACTGAGTGAAACTGTTACATGATGTAAAAAGACTGACTGAGACTGATAAAAAGACGCATGTATACAACGCGCGTAAACAACATTAAGCAATTTTAAATTTTCGCGCCATTATTAAAGCCTAAGGATGGAAATTAGCGCCATTTTGTATCCTTGGGGACTGAGTGGGTGTTTAACCCAAGACTTTTCTTGGGACTGAGACTGAGTTGGACTGATATGCTTAGCATAAAAACTGACTGTAAGTAATACTGACTGTAAATAAAAGACTGTAAAAGACTGAGACTGATAAACTTCAAAACTGGACAGCATTAGAACATATTTGCACACCGGCTTACCTATATGCGTTCTAGGTGTGGGCCTGTGGGTAGTTTCAGGAAGCCTATCTTATATTCCCTAACCCCGAGAAGCAATTTGGAGACCCTACCTAGATTTTCATCCTAGTCTATATTTATTTTGAGCCCTAGCCTATATCCGTGCCTATATTTCTCATTTTTATTTTGCACCCCAGGTCTGGGCCTATATTCTGTCCTAGATCTGGGATAGGGGCCCACCTTTGGCGTTCCGTATAAACTGTAAATATATATATGCTTTTTTCAGTTTTCGAAAGTATTCTGGAACTGTCAACGTCAACCCGGGCAACAGTACTATGGAAATATCCGATGTTTCGCTGTCAGGTTCACGTAGTTACAGCCAATGCATGTGTACACAACACACTTTGTTTGTAGCGTTGAATTGATTAAGGCCGACTTTCACTTGAACGGTCTATAATTTACATGGAATTTTACCTCCTGTCCCCTTCTATGCAGGAATATCATTACGGAGATAAGATATTTCAGAACTAGCAGCGTATTGGAAGCTGAAGTTTCCGATAACACTACTGCTGGTGATGCAAAAGTATTACAGATACTAAAATATGCACAATTTTGAGACGGTACTATCATTACATACAATAATTAATTTCACAGCATATTTTTAATTTGAATTCAAATTTGCTTGGTAAAATACGACTTGATGACAAAACCCTTGTAGAGGGCGATGAATGCAGAATGAATGATGTAGATGCGAGAAACGTATGCTGTGATACATAGCACTACTTAGTCAATTACATCAATTTAAATCCGATCAGCAATCACCATTACGTACGTTCCAATCGGCGTTCATGGTCCAATTAAAACATGACCGTAATTTAATTAAGTTGTTCTTATACTAATGTGCAACGGGCAATCAGTTCTGTTGGTACTCGGATTGACTACAAAAAATGCATGGTAAATTCAGTAGTTCCTGCATACCTCTTTCTCAGAGAATAATGCAAAATTACACTCCGTACAGTAAAAACAATTAATTATTGGCTGAAATTGGACCAGATATTTTAGGAATCGACCGTAACATTTCCATCCCGATGCTCTACCCCTGACTGTTAGTTGACTGAAACTCTACTTCAATTATAAGTAGTAAAATAATTTTACTTAATATAACATTCCACACTGTAAGAAACTGAATCCGTGCAGACATACGTTATGATAATCGCGGACACGGTAAACTAGAAAACCTATATTAAATTATGATGCCAAAATAGTCACGAGTCTTAAAAAATATTGAAAAAATGAAAGAAGCAAGCGTACGTTTTGAAAAACCCGATGTCAAAAGTCACTATTTAATGGATTACACAGATACTGCCATATTTTTACTCAGCTCTTCTATATGCACGTTTTTATTTTCAACGGTCAAGTATTGTTGTAATGTTCGAGTATTCCTAAAGGGTTATTATACTAAAAACATTAAAACCAAAATTAGATAAGCTACAATGAAAATTAAAAATAGTTAAACGGTTTGTACAATCCGGAAGAAAACTTGGAAATTTTGAATGAGCTCGCCCATTACTCGTACATTAGATTCACCGTGATTGATTAAGACTAGCAAATTTAAATAAAATATTTCTAATGGAGATCAGAAACTGTAAAAACCCCTGCAACATGTCATCAAATTTTATTCATTTGGAAGTTTGTCCTGAATGGATATTCATCCCGTTAAATTATTTTCTCTGACAAAATATTGTAGTAATAAAAATTTTTCGCTGCCAATATTTTGTTCCTGGAAAGAATCTTCTTTGGTAATCACGTATCTCGCTGTCTGAATGGTCACAAAGATCAAATACATTGGTCGCTATGGATGTTTTGATGATGCAAATATACTGATAATAAAGATACTAATGGATTCATTAACGAATGAAAACATAACTTGTGCTTAAACTTCTCTACTTGTTGTTCTTAAAACTAGTCCAGGTATTGTAAATTAATGCTTTCCCAATAGGCGACAAAACCGAATATGAACTTGAAAAGACAACAAAAAGATGCAGAATTAATCACCAACACATACTTTAGTTTATTTGGCGCCGCTGAACTGAAATGATTCTAGAATCTAGACAGAAGTTTTGCAAGGATAATAAAACTTATATATGTGCGTATTATACTACCCATGCTAGTTCCCCAAGTTTTGGAAAGTGACGTATGACTCACAGGAACACCTATTGGGATGTTACAGTTATAAGTTTCCCTCCGTTAAACGGGCACACCCCACTGTTAATATTTGTTTGACAAAGACAATTTAATAACGATATTATAACATGTAAAGCCAAGTAACTGCACACTGATTTTCAGGCCAATCGAATGAAATCAATAAGTCCTAAAGTTTTAACAACGAATGGTACAGACACTCAATGAACCCGGGAATATATAATATATGTTAATGTATAATTACTTTGGCGTATGAAGAAAAAAATACCAATTTCAGTTTCACTAAAAACAAAAAAAACAGGAAATGTTTTATTGCATAAAAACTTGAAATTGTTTTTAGAGGTTATTACATGGAGAAAATTCTGCAGTTAGATAAACAATTTAGCTTTATTACTATCCGTTGATTGGCGAAAAATGACTTCTGATATATACAGATAAGGCGACCTAGAAAGATGTAATGAGATATATGGTATTTTCGAAGACGCATTCCAGCGTGGTCATGACCATTCCTCTGTCACAAAAATACATTGAGCCCACTTTAACTTTTACAGAACAGCAGCTACGCAGAAATGTTATTATGTATTTCGAATGCTTTTTTCGTCTCCAGGTATGCAGCATTTCGTTTGACAATTCTTGCATATTTGCGAGGATTGTAAATAAAACGACTAAAAGTGATAATGTGTCCAGAAATATAATCACGCATGTGATACGTTTTAACCCATCCCACCTTATGCACCCGTATATTGCTATAGTACCAATAGCATTAAAGACCCAACTAGTTGACGGAATGATGAGTGGACAGTATATTTTACAAGCGAGTTGATGCAAAATTTGCAATTCCCGGTAATTTTTCTTGAAAGATTTAAAGGTTCGGAGAACATTTTGGGTATTGTAGTCATCCTGATATAGGCTAAAATAGAATATTGTAAGTTTAAATATTAGATAATTACAACAATCCTTGAAGTACTCCCAGAGAAAGTACTCCCAATTAAACGTATTACTAGTGTTCTAAGGACCTATTGCCATGAAATCAAAATACTGACCTCATTTCGCGGAAAGCACTGCGGCAATAGTAGCAGAACTCAATAAACGGAAAACCAAATAAATAATAAAGAGACATAATGGTCATCATTACGTAGAATATAAACATCGATTGTAAAATAGCTAATCCCAATCTCGTCCACCATGAAGACAATATCATGATCGATGAAAGAAGTATAGGTATATTAGGATCAAAATAAACCACAAAAGTGCAAAATAATGCAATACATTGAGAAGATGAAAACAAATACAGATTGATCTTTCCACCGAAGTCTTGAAGATCCAATTTTTTGCCAGATGTTTTTATCGAGTATGCTTCTACAAGTAAATACGTTCCTACATTGTAATAAATTTTTGTTTCCAAAATTTAATTAAAACAGGACAATTACGTTCACTTACCTGTAAAGCTATCGCGGAAACCAATAAATCTTAGAAAAAGGTTTGGTAGTTCTTCCACTACACAGAATAAAGTTCCTTGCAAACAAGTATGGAGACAACCACCGACAGTCGAAAACGCTGATGCCCCTAAGTGAAACATTTCCTCAGTACTGCCGTCAAAAGTGTGAAACGTCTGTACAGTTCGTACCATGGACCAAAATGTATAGAACACAAATATTATCATGTTGACAAACCACCCCGCGCGACTTCGGACACCTCTTCGAATTTTTATTGCGTTTGCGGTAGAATCAAAGTCGTAAGGTAGATAAAATAAATATTTATTCCACCATAGTCCTGAATAAAACATTCTTTTTGCAAGGGGTCCAAGCATTCTACGACGCGACAAATGTTCGTTTTCAATTTAATGTTTCACTAGGTTATTTAAAGAGATGCTGTTGCTTGAAAGCCACGAAGAATTCTAATCTGGGGTCGAAACATTTTGCTTTAATTCTTTGAAAATCAAGCATAATCATTTACAGTTATTTCAAATAAATTGCTGAAGTTGCAATGTAAACAAAATGTCATTAACTATCTTCATTTTGATGTATTCAATATGGGGAAATAGCTAACGAATCGATTTAGGCTTTTAAAAGTTTTTAAATTGCCAAATAAAACATATTTTAAACATTTAGTAGTAGGAATGCTACTAAATTGAAAGCACAATTTTTTTTAAATGTGATTGTTTATCAAGTTTGCTTGTCTCATTGCTTTGCATTGTATTAGGAATGAAGGAGTACTATGTATTTTTGTACGAATACTACTTGCCAACTACCAAATAAATAATATACTGTTTTGGCAATCACATGGGCCAACGCAAATTAGTTTGTCAAATATTGGAGGAGTGTAATGTTCGATTTGCTGAATTTGCTCTAGTACTATACAGGATATTGATTCAGATAATTAATGTTGTTTTACAATAAAGTCAGGGGTTCAATTTGAGAAACTATGTATTTTTCCATTAGGTTAAAAATTAGGTTTTCTGCTGCATGTTCAAATCATTACCATTAATAAACGCAACCTGGTGGCAAATCCAATAATACGTTTGCGAATTATAATAATACTGTATTATTATATTTTTTTGAATAATGCAAAAAAAATAAAAAAAATAAAAATTTCAAATGAAATGTGTTCACAAATATCAATCCAAAATATTAAATGTTATATTTGTATTCATGACGACTAGTGTATAGCTGATCGTCTTTTCTAAGAATAAGTCCCAAGTGATACTCAAGGCCTGTATCATACCCTCCAGGAATACATCAAATTAATTTAATGACACTTTCACCTGTGAATACATCTCCAATACCTAGTTTAAAATAGACGATATGTTCATCATTCCATACAGTTGTGCTTCCGAACTTCATTAAGTTACTTCGCCGCTCTACTCCTACGATTGTTACTGTACTTCAGTGTCCTCAATAATTCTCTCCCTTTAATCTTTATTCTCTCTCGGGCACAAACAATTGACAATTCCAAGGGATAGCCGTGTAATTTACTTTGTATTGAAGAACTTGCACTACTTAAGTTGATTGTCAACTTGGAAATACTTTTGCACACACTTCATTGTCTCGCTATGTGATTTTGGATGAAAATTTATTTCCTTAAATTTCGAGTACAAGCCCGCTTGGAAATGTGGACAACAATTGTACAAAAGAAATTTGCGACAAATTCAAATGAAGTATCTTAGATAATTCCAAGTTTCCAAAGCTTTCGTGGGCCCGTGAGCTATCATTTAAGAGGTGGGAATTCCTTTGTACGCATTGCTCAGAACCAAAGATGCATAATTGAATCATAGTACATATATCCTTCCTTTAAATGATATCAAAATATTGTCCTACATTTTCCTATATCTAGTATAAATGCCAGTATCGAGTCCTACCTATATGCATATATTTTAAAATCATGCACAACTCTGCCTTCCTATATATTCCTATTTCCTATATAGGTTCTTTTGTCATACAACACGCATGCTTACAGTATCCCTTAAAGAAACGTTGGGATTGCATATATCGTTGGCAAAATTCTGAAAAGTACCATTTTCAATGGAGATCCTATTTAAAAAGCACGTGTTACGAAATGAAAATGGTACCTTTTAAAATTCAGCCAACAATATCTTCATTAAAAAGCCAATGTAGGCCTTTCTCATGGCCCTTCCTATTTGCTACATACATACATACTTCATGCTTTGCCAGCCAACTCCTACCCTTCCTATTTGTACTTTT
Organism: Allacma fusca; assembly: GCA_947179485.1. Lineage (NCBI taxonomy): Eukaryota > Metazoa > Arthropoda > Collembola > Symphypleona > Sminthuridae > Allacma > Allacma fusca. Next base: position 74,979,138 of record OX359245.1, read on the forward strand.
GCTCGAAAGGAGGCTTCCGATCCTATTCCTACTTTTAATAATTAGATTTTTCATGCCTTCCTTTTCCTACATATAAGTCCGTTCCTATCCTACAAATATGCCTATTTATAGGATCCTTGTAGAAAGGAAATGCATCTTTGCTCAGAACAATTGACATGTACAGCCAAATCCTGATTGTCAAGCTGAAGAATTGCGTTTGGAGTTTTCCGGTCAGAATCTAGGTTTTAATAAAGCCGAATTGGAAAAATGACGTTAATTCGTTCCAACTTCTGTACGGCATTGAATGAATATTTCGACGAGTGTAACAAGCAAACGTGAGGATTAGAAACCAAATGAAGATTTCATGGACGTTTCGGTAAACGACGTAAGTGAGAGAACTTGGAGTTTTATTGTAGAATAGGAATGTGGTGCCATTGGAAAATAAGATAAAGATAAAAATATGCCAAAGTAACTGGTGCGAACTTTCATAACTATACATTTGTGTGGCGGATCTCGAAAATATGTAGTTTCTTAAGTAAGAAAAATGATAAAAATTTTAAAATATGCTTGATACAATTGAACTATAGGATCTTCATTACATACATCCGACCTCGCTTTTTGCGTGAAAACATTTCTTCCGAATGCTTGTATTGCCGACGGAATAAACTTAATGCCTCATTTTGAAGAACAAAGGATATTTGCATTTCGGTCATTATGCTGGGTGCCGGATCAATGTTTGAAACATGTTATCAAAATGAGCGCGAAATACCGTTTAAATTTTCCAAATATTTTCCTTTATTTTCCATGATTTTTTTTAAATCTTCAAAAATCGGTACTAATAGTCAGATTGCGTGTTTATTTGAAAGTTGAATAAAAAACAATCATCAAAATTTCGTAGTTATATTTTTCATTAACAATAGTGCATTAATGTTTTAGAGTAACTGTAATTATATTTAAATGAAACTTGAGCATATTGTGAGGAATACCTTGCAATCATTAAAAACTTTAGAGTTTATAATTATTAACTTGAATCGTATTTACCATAACCACGGGTGCAGAATAGGTTGCCCAGAAGTCCTGATTTGACCCAGGGTCACTTGATGACCTGATGAGCATGAATTTAGTCCTGATTTCACAGTTGGTGACAAAAATAACAATTTCATTTCAGGGCAAAGTAACTTAAATTTGTTGTTATTTATCAAAAATTTACTGTGCACACACATTCACAATTTTGAAATTTTTTAGGGTGGCGACAAACCTCTAGTAAAATAGCCTTGTCCATACCTGCGATTATCCTTCCCCACGATATCTCAAGTCATTTTTCAAGGACTAATTCGAATGAAATATTTGATGTACATAAATTGTTTTAACTTTAAGCTTGAATTCGTATTTGGTTGACTTTTTCATTATATTTGAACGGGTAGATTTGAAAAAACAATTCTTGAAGTTTTGAAATTCAGGTCACGTGACAGTTACCTCCAAAACTATTGAATCGATTTCAAAGATTTTTTTAAATATTGATTGTGTAGAATTGATTAAATTTGCCCCGATAGATTTTTCGAAAAAGAATCTGAAATTTCGAAACAATCTCGAAATTCTTCCTACTTTTGACGGCGGCAACTGACGTCTCTATGTATGTATCTATATTCTATGCCTCAAATTATCATGTAGCGACGATTTTTACTTCGTAATTATCTAAACTGGAATATAATCTAACTTAGGAGTCCTGGTTTGAGATTCGTTTAAACTCATCAATTATTCAACTTGAAATGGTATTTTCGTTGATAAGGAAGAACTGGCGAGTCGATATTCGTTATTTTTAAAATGTTTGAATAGATTAATACGCTACATAAAACATTAAAATTATATGTCGACTAATAAATCTTATAAGCACTATCTACAATTTAAACGGCAGGTTTAGAAAGACCGATTTGTTTCTGATGGAATACATGCTTGTCATCAGGCATAATATATACACATTAGGGATGTGCGTTTTTTTATCGATACCGGTATTACCAATATTTGACTATAAAATACACGATGACGATTTACACGAAAACGATATAACGATACTGTATGCAATTCAGAAACACCGATATTGTAAATGTTGGCTTGCTAGCAAGTTGAAATCGAACACACGTATGACGCTTAGTTCTGCAGACGTTTCATTTGGGGACAAAATTTCCGTCATTTGCAGCCAATTATTTTCAACAAAAACCGTTAGAGGTCTGCAGTATGACATTTCTGGAATAAAGAACTGTACAAATGATATTCTTAACCATACGATATATCGTTTAAAAATTACGAAAAATATCGTACGAAATTTTTCCTTGAAAATGTACGATAATACCGTCTCGTTATATCGTTTGTCACACCCCTAATACACATACATAGGTAAATCTGGAGTTAAAGCTGGCTTCTGCATGAGCATGAGCTTAAAAAATACCACTGTATTCCTCAGCGTAACATTTTGCATCATTCCGGACCACCTTACTCCCCAGTTCCACCAAATCCTAGTATTTATGCGTAGTTTATTTGTTTCAATCATTTATGCAAGTTTGGGTAAAAGTTCAATTTAAGTTCAGTTCATTTTCTTTTCTTCCGAGCAGCTTTCACTCATATGTACTCAGTTCATTGTTATTGGTTATATCATTCGCACTAGTGTTTCTGTTCGGTATCGGGAATTCCCGAGGTTCCGGTTCGGTTTCGGTTCCGGTACGGTTTTGGGTCAACGTTTTAAAGAACCGTTTCATTTCGGTCCGGTTTCGGGTCATCGGTTTATGAACTGTCAAATTTCGGTCCGGTTTCGGGTACAAAAATCAAAACCGAAAGTTTTCGGGAAGGGTTTGTTAAAGCTGCAGTTTTGGATGAAAACTTGCATTTGGCCAGCATTTGTCAACTATCATTTGAAAAGGCGACACAATTTTGACTTCCATAAAAATGAATCATATACACTTTCTGTCGGTTCGGAAAGGAATCGGAACCGGTTTGGGAACCGGTTCGGGACCTGCTTTTATTTTCCGGATCGGTTCCGGGAAGCCAAAAATGTCCGGACTCGAAAATATCGGTTTCGGGAACAGAATTGGGATTTTTTTCGGTTCGGGAAAACAATTCGGGTCGAGTCCATGTTTTGGTACCGTTCAGAAACACAAATTCGCACTCAGTTCAATTGAAACGTAGGTATTTTTGCTCTCACTTTCATTCAAATTGAACGTTAAAATAAAAAGTTCAATTCACGTACAAATTATGTGTCTCGTCAATTCATTCAGTTCAAACATGAATATTCATTTTAAAGTAATTATTTTATTTTAAATATTATTTTTAGTTGAAAATTAGGACTTCAGGGATATCTGACAAAAGTATTTGGTTCTTTGCTGGTTTAAATCAGTTTAAGAAATAGATACATATACTCAAAATCAGTTTTTCATAATATGTATTCTCACATACAGTCCAATTCAGATCGTTTAATCATACCCAGACATTCGCGTTCTTCGCATTTGCCAAACAGTTCAATTCAAACTCATTCGTTACATAAATTGATGTTTTTAGTTCACTCAAGTTCACTCAAAACTTGAAATATTTCAGAAAGGTTCAATTTGCGAACTATTTCATTGAATGAATGTTGCATGCATGGTTTCAATATTACAAGGTCGGAGTGCTCGGTGAGGTTATGCATCTTCTCTCCCATAAAAATACAAACCTCGTTCATGAAATAGTCTAGCAACCTATTTCATGTCTGTTTTACGCGTGAATGAATCTCAATAGACACATTTCCAGCTTGGTTTAGCATTTGTATGTTATTTTCTCAAATATTTTGTTTTATAAAATTAGCTAAAAAATACTTGGAGCTTATGTGATAATTTCCTTGGGATGGTGAACTAAAACTGGCGTTACACATGCATGGTAACCGCAATTTAGAGATAGGACCTGGAAGAGGATAAGCCCTAACCCATAGATGGGCACTTTGTTCTCCTTCTGCCTCTTTGAGCGAGGGATGGAATATAGCCTACTCGCACTCTTCGTCGCCATCAATCGAGCGACACGTTACCAATTGTCCTCGTCCTCACCCTCGTGAGGTGCTAATTTTAAAATACACCCCTATCCCTCGCCCTTGTGAGTGCCGTCGTTATTTCAGAGATGCGCAGCCTTCGAAGGCTAGCCTTCCAAGAAGGCGGAAAGGTAACTTTCTTAACGTTTCAGAAGGAATGGAAGGATGGGGATACTTTTTGCTGAAGGCTGAAGGAAGCCTTCACAAAAACTAGCAATGAAGGATTGTGAAGGAAGGCTTCCTAAATATTAGCCCTCTAAGGTCGTGAAGGCTTCCATGTATACGAAATATCTATAACGTGAAAGCATAGCATATGTAAAGACGTTTTGCTGCTAGCGCAACGATACAGCCAATTCGTGAACTCACAACGGACAATGTGTGCCCGCTCTCTTCACTGCACTGAATCCTGCTGGTGCAAAACGTTTTTAAGCGGGTCGTGGTTATAAAATTGAAGGAAGGCTATTTTTAGAAGAAGGCTGAAGGCAAAAATGAGTGTATGTATTTTGGAAGGAAGGGTGAAGGAAGGCAGATTTTTTAAAGGGCTTCATTCTAGGACATGTTGAAGGGGACATTTTTACTAAATTTGTGCCTTCGAAGGCTTGAAGGAAGGTGAATAACCCCCTACAATTGGGTGAGGGAGTAAATAATTGTTAATTAAGAAATAATAATACACGTTTGACTTTGATTCCTGTTTCTTTCAGAAAATAAAAAAATTAAATTTTAAATAATTATAAATTTTCTTAAACTTGCTCTCCGTTCCTACCGTACATACCCCTAATTCTAAACCTAAGGAACTTTTGGGTAGCTTAGAAAGTGTATAAGATTTCCTACAACTTGGCGTTCAAAAATATTTTACGAAAAATTTGTTGTTGAAATAAACAACTATTGTATTCAAAATAGTGTCCCTCATTGATACAGGTTTTACCCGGGTATTTGGGCATGGGTACAGGTGCGTATTACGTACATATTTTTGTACCCATCCGGTTTAAGTACAGGTTCAATTTAGCGGAAAATTATGGTTCAGGTATGTGTGCAGGTACAAAAGCAAATTTTTTGGGTATAACCCATCAGGTATACATAGGTACTCACTGGGTAAATAACTACCTGAACGTAAAGTAAAGTTATGAAAAAAATTTCTGTAAAGTTATTCGTTCCAAAAAATTAGGTTTCCTGTTGTCATAATTTTTTTTAAATCATGAAAAATCGACCTTTTTTTCGATTTAGTGCTGGTTTGCCCTGGAACTATCGTGGAAGTTCAAAAATGACAATACTTCAGTAGTCGAACTACAATATTACCTACAACTTACCTTACCTTAAGGAAATAATTTTTCGCCTTTTGTTTCCTATTCAAAACTCCACCCTTTCGTCACCATTCAAAATGCGCTCAAAAGGCAGAACGTAGAATTTTGTTGCTACTTTGATTAAATATAGGTAAAGATATAAATAATTTTACGAAACATACTCGAGGTTTTCCTTTGTATTCAAATATCAAATTGGAAACTGGCAGAAGCGCCCGGAGCTGTATTTATTTATAATATGGAAATAAAATAACTTGCAATAATAACACAGTAACAAATTCTACGCTGGTAATCCTGGGTTGCGAGTTAATGTCCTTGTGATTTTAGCAATATATTACAATGATGTTGATGGATACTTCCGAAGCGCGTAAGATGAATAAAAAACAGCTGGGATTTGTCGGTGACTGTAGTCAGTACTAATTGTAAGTTTACATAGAAGAAATTATATCTGAAAGTAATAGAGTCCGGGACCGGAACAAATACAACAATTTAATCATAGTTCTTATGTAACCAACAAAGAAATCTTTGGTTGTTTCGAGATTACGTCCACGAGTTCGCTATAATAATTAACACAATCAACTAACTGTGGGTCACACACAAATACTTTTGTTGGAGTAATTAAATTAATTAGTGAATAACATCCTGAATACTGATCACTAACAGTAATATTGATTTTACGTTGACAGAAGAAAAGCAAGGTTGATCTTTCAAGCCTTTAGATATTCCCATTTTGTACCGATGGCATTTAACAATTTATAGATACAATACAGGGTAGAATTCAGGTTTCTGGTTAAATAGAATTGTGTAAGGTTAATAATGTAATGAACCATCTATCTTATTACCTGTGCTATGTAATAATGGTAGTATCATATACAAAAGTCTGAATAAATATAGTTGGTTTTATTCAATTATCCCAGCGAAAGAGTTATAATAATAATCCAGGTACCATTTACCGTGAGGTAGATACGCAAATAAATATATACAGCGTTAATGACGTCTCCCCTGGACTATAGTTACCTCCTTATAGAATTTGTTATAGCTCCAATATTAATATCAACAAAGGACCGAGATCAGTACATTAATGAGGACTCACACTTGGGGTAGTATGGCAAGTTAATTCAATGTTTAATAATTATATGGCGCTACAGTTAATCATACTGACTCATCTTTAATTAATTACATATTATAAAAATCCCTGCAGTGAATGGGGTAGGGTTAAGGTATATAGAGAATTCCCTGGAAGTAGGTTTCCTCGGCAGAATGCCCTAAACCTAAGAGGAGGCCCTACTCTGCACCACTAACGAGAGTGTAGAGTCCTATCAGAGCCGGACCCTATCCCACAAGTACGGGAAAGATGGTACCTGTAGGCTAATATACGCCGTGGAAGTGGCTAGGGACTTATACAGCACACATCCGAGAATATAGGGGCATATACGCATATGATAGATTTTATAATAATTTAATGTAGAGCCAATACACGAAAAATATATATGCTGCAACAATATAGCAAGGCTAATAAGGCTAGCAGCAATATAGAATAATAGATAGGGTAGGTAATTATAAATGCCCAGGTCGTACCTATGAAGATTTCCTCGTTGAGAGAAATCTAATAGGACAGGGTTGGAAGGAGCGTACCTGCAAATATAAAAAAAGTCAAAAAGGTAGGTATGACTCTGTACGCCCTGCCAAACGGCATACCAATATAAAATAATAGGAGAGAAATCCCGAAAGGGTTCTTACCATTATAAAAGTTGGTATGACGAAAACAGGCAGCAAACTATAGGAGGCAGGCACGAGTGAAAAGAGATGAGCACTAGAGATGACGTGTGCTTCAGAATAGGAACGAACGTTTCATTTGTATATTGTGTGTGTGGGAGCAGGAGTAGCTCAGGTAAGTTCTTTTTCCTTGTCACAATTTTTAATTTAATTCGTATATATTAATTTATTTATAATAAGGATTTTTGTAACAATAATTATGAAAATGTGAAAATATTTGCAACGAAGAAAACATTTCTTGCGTACCAAATTATATTTTATATTTAATTACTCAAACCGGTAAGCTTTACAGCTGCATTCACAATCTGCATGATTGGAAATGACGGATGAGTGTTATGTTAAAACTATATTTTAATTTTCATACTCAATCACTCAGCGCATCAGTTTTGATAAATCAGCTCACATTAATAGATCATTTGTACGATGATTTAAGCGTTTCGTTTCAGTTTAGCTCCCATTTGTGATTGATTCATATAACTCAATTGAACATGCGGAATTAAACATTACATTTAGGAATTGAATGATACTAAGTTCGTCAAAATTGTGTCTAAATTGAATTGTCTTGACCGCTCGGTTAACGTAGTTAGGCACGTCAACTTTAAGACACTGATTTACTAATACATTTTTATTTCACGTGAATCGAGTTCATAAAATCATCTCAAGGGCTGAAAAATCAATGATCCTAGGATGAACTTATGCACGTGGTTTACATTTAAATAATTATCCCATTATCCTTAACAGGAAATGGAAATTGAACGCGTGAGAATAAAATTAAAATCTAAATGATTAAAAAAGTTAACATTTACTTTATAAAATTTGTCTTAATTCTTGTATCACAGAATGACAGAAACAAAACCATACACAAAACCGACCTTGCGGAATACGCATGAAACAAAACGATGTACAAAACGAACTCGCGGAATTCGCCATGAAACGAAGTTGTACACAAAACTAACCTCACGGAATACGCCAGAAACAAAACCGAAAAACCCATGCACTGCAGACAAACTATGGCAGTAACCAAATTGGCAAATACATATACACATAATTGACAAACACAAAACCAAAACCGTCTTCGCAGACTATACCAGAAATAAAACCCACCTCCGGAAATACGTCAAAAATAAATCCAAAAATACCATACAGAAAAATGACCTAGCAAACTACACCAGCAACCAAACAGTCAAACGGCGCAAATAATTGGCGAAACCATGAACAAAACCAACCTTGCGGAACACGTCTAGTGGTCGGAACGATTCAATTCAATTCAGAAATTTTCAATTCAATTCAATTAGTTATGTGGACTGAATCGATAACCGTTTTGCGATTCGGTTCAGTATAAAAACAATTCAATTCGGTTCAGTATAAAAACAATTCAATTCGGTTCAGTATAAAAACAATTCAATTCGGTTCAGTATAAAAACAATTCAATTCGGTTCAGTATAAAAACAATTCAATTCGGTTCAGTATAAAAACAATTCAATTCGGTTCAGTATAAAAACAATTCAATTCGGTTCAGTATAAAAACAATTCAATTCGGTTCAGTATAAAAACAATTCAATTCGGTTCAGTATAAAAACAATTCAATTCGGTTCAGTATAAAAACAATTCAATTCGGTTCAGTATAAAAACAATTCAATTCGGTTCAGTATAAAAACATATCAATTCGGTTCAGTATAAAAACATATCAATTCGGTTCAGTATAAAAACAATTCAATTCGGTTTTACTCTATAAATTGAACTGAATTGAAAATTGTTTGTTTTTTGCGGGAAGGCAAAGTAAGCACGCAGCACGTACTGTCACACGTAAATGTGTTTTGTTCATTCATTTAGAAATGCATGAATTAATAATAATTTAATAATAACAAATTAAGTGTAATATTAAAATTATTATTTAGTTAATATTTCTTAATTAACAATCAAATTACTGTAAGTTGAATTAAATTATGAGAGATCAGGACATTTTTGATTGTAAGCTGTGTCGAATCATCTAAATTAATAGCCACAACGTTATGATGAAAGTGTGCATACTTTTCACGTGAGCCTCCGCTTCACGCTATACGAGGTTTCAGTAACCGGTAAATTTGAGTAATGATTAATCGTTTGGACTTCAATTCAGAGTAAACAATTCAATTCAGTCCAGCAGTGTGAACTGAATCGTTCGGTTCAGTTCAATATGTAAACCGAATTGTAAAAACTACGGATTGAATTGAATTGAATCGAATTGAATCGAAAAATTTCGGTTCTGGACTGAATTAATCCGACCACTAAACACGTCAGAAGTAAACAGTAAAACACTTGCTTTTTTGGGAAGTAGAGAAAATTCTTCCCAGGGAAAAACAAATTCTGGCACAGAAAGGGAAGGGATCGTTTTTTGTGAACAGGGATGCTTAAAATTCTATGACCTTTATATCGGCTAGGATTTGCAAAACTATTGGAATTTTTCAGGAATAATTGTTTCTTAAACAGGGATTTCGAAACCCGCTGACCTTTTTCAGCAGGGATGTGATGTCTTTTAGGGAAATAGTTTTTGCCAACAGCGATTTCAAAAACGTAGACAACATCCCTGCAATGACTTAAAATACAGCAGCACAATTTAAAAACCATCTTCCAGGGAAATTTACAAAAATCTGACCTCTGCACTCTACGACTCAACATCTAAAACTACTTTCACGCAAGTAGTCACATTGCTCCTAAAAAATTACAACACACCACAACATTGCATTCCGGATCATTTAATTTTACCATTATGGATATTGGCAACAAACTGTACTTCCTTTTATAACATCATGTTCCACCCCACTGCATTACCCGCACTCTCAATCAATACCAAGCAAAAGACTGGTCACGCCTAAGGTTCCTCAACGGATCGGATATATCCGCATATCCGCGGATCGGATAAATTTCGGATAGGATAATTAATGAATTTATCCTATCCGCATTTATCCGCCCGGATCGGATAGGCACATTCTATCCGTTAAAATAATGCGGATAGGATAGGATACAAGGTTAAAGTAATCCGCACGGATACGATAATAGAATCTTGAGCTTCGGATAATCCGTCGGATATCTGCGGTTATCCGCGGATAGTTTTATCTGCCATCTGTTGCTTACCGGCCTAACAAATTTCGGTCGTAGAATGAAGTAATTGATAGCAAAACGACGAAAATACGCTTTTCTATTTCAACAAACACAAAAACACACAGTATATTGCTACTAAATTTACTCATCTTTATCATCTAAGTCCTACCAAGGAAATTAACTGTCATACAGGAAGTTTAAAACTATCCAATTCAAATTTGAGTGTCGAAATGTTAACCAACAATTTTTTCGGACCAGACCAGACCAAAGACTATGGCCCGGACCGTGGTCCAGAAAACCATTGATAGCAATTAAATAATCACATTTTATCCAGTCAAATTCTTCTTTTGTCCCCAGAAATGACATTTTTAATTTGTTCCGTAGGATTTCGTTAATTCATAAATTTTTATTTTGCGTACTTTTGGGACCATGGTCCTGTAGTCTGGTCTGGTCCTGAATCTGGACCAATTGTATCTGGTCTGGTCCAAGCGTTGAATCAGACCGGACCAGACCATACAAATCTGGGATCAGATCGGACCAGACCAATCCAAGACCATTAATAATGGTTTGGACCAGATCATTGGCATCCCTAGTTGCGCCTATAGTTGCGGTAATTGTATATTTCATATTACAAAGAGAAGAATGATTATTGCAGGGGTGAATAAATGATAAGCGTAATATTCATACTATGTAATCCTATATTGACTCCACGTAAACCGGAGGACCTTTTTCGACACTTTGTATTTGAATAAATACTTTTTATGAATTTGCAAGAATAATTTCCAAATTAGAACCATATCCGCGGATGACTTCGGATATCCGCGGATAGGATCGGATTTCTCGTTGCAAGTATCCGTCGGATACGGATACATATTATATCCGATCCGAAATTTTCGGATAGGATTCGGATAACATAAAAACTTTATCCGACATTACCGGATAGGATCGGATTAAGTTTTAATTTATCCGAGAATTTGCGGATAGGATAGGATACGGATAGGATAAGCCATTTATCCTATCCGTGAGGAACCTTAGTCACGCCTCGTACAGCGAGGCGAAATAAATTTTGTTGTGACCGTTAGTTTTTAGGGACATCGCCAGCGCCTCCTTATGGTTTTTTCCTGGTGTACGTCCTGTGTAGACACGATTACTCAACAAAGCGTTATTGGATTTTGTTATAACACGGGGCATATAAAAAATAAAATTAAAGTTCTTTATTCAGGATTATTTTCGGGTTGAGTCCATAGCATCTATACATTACCAGATACATTTATTTGTTTAACAACCTATGTAAGTTGATACATATAATCTCCAGACATGAAGCTTGGATGAGTTCTTATATGAGCTCAATAGGCCAGATCGTTTCGGAGTTACCTGGTTTTTACGGGCAGTGCTACCATAACTCAAGAAGTTGTTTGTGCCAATACAATGCAGCAGTGCTGCATTTGCAAACGATCCAAAATGCTGTTATAAAATAGTAGCACTGATAGTTCTCCACCAAAGAAATCTATTCTGATGGATAACGGGATTTATATGAAACGTTGTGGAAGATTTTTCGGCCTGGAATTTTTGTTCGTATGTTGAAATTTAAACTTTTTGAAAACCCGTTTCACGTTGAAATTTTCACTTTAAATCAATTAAAAATGTATGAATTCGTTTCATTCCATAAAAATAAGTTAAAAAATTCTTGGCAAATGATGTAATATAAACTACAGAAACAGCACAAACTTACACCCAGCAAGTAGTAAATATAGAAAGCTTGGTAACGAAACACTTGGCTTTGAATGTGTAGTTCTTGGAGAATAATAAAAAGAATCACTAATATAGAATCCCCAATATCATTTTTCTCCCCGCTTGCTCTAATTTGGGGCAAAGGCACAAACTATGTTTATTTTCAAGTTTTTCTAAACTTTCATTGACCCTGATCAAAATTCGAGGTTCCAATCCTCAAGAATAATAAGCAAAGTCAATTCTTTGGGGTTGTTGAAATATTTTTTTAGACATAAATTGAGGCTAAATTGACACAAAGAAAGTTTTCTCACATTCGTAAGTCATGAATAAAAGACGTAAAATATTAAACAGCGGTTTTAATGTGTAAAAATAATACCTATGCATAAATGTATATCAGGGCTGGAGTATTCGAAAAATACATATACAATTCGTATTAAAATTAATCCTAACGGATTCCAATCCCAATTCAAATGTATTTTTTTCATAAAATGAAAATTCCAATTCAATTTATTCAAATATTTTCTAAGAATTCCAATATAATTCAAATACTTTAGTTATTAAATATTAATACCCGGAGGTATTAGAGTCCCGAAATATATCGTAACTTTACAACTAAAAAGCTAGAAAGTGTCTAATTCGGCAATTATGAATGCAAAGAAGCCAGGGGATATGCCAGACCATTTTATAAATGCGTTACTGCTTAATCTACACAAGTAGCATAACCACCTTTGATTCACCTTGTTTTTCAGGGATACCCTAGTAGTCAAAAAATTGAGCTGCATGCTCTTTCCCCTGAAATAGACCCCTTTCCCAAATCAGAAAATTACTGACAAATGAATTAATTTCCTATAGATTGCAGCGAACTCCTTTCCGTAAAAAAATAGTGTCATTGCTTTGAATCATTTTGTATAGTCAAACGTAATCCCAAATTTTGTATTCCATCCAGTAGTTTAAAAAATATTATGTAATGGCATTCGTGAATTTTCGGATATCTAAGCATTGGATACTGTATTCAAATATATTTTGAATACTAGTTCGAATACAGATATTTTTTTCCGATTATATAGATTTAAATACTTCAAAAAATATATTTAAGAATACCAATTCCGATAAAAATACCACAAATAGGAATGAAATACCGATTCCAATTCTGATTCCGATTCGAATGACCAGCCCTGATGTATATGGATGGGATTAAATACATTTGCAACAAAATGCTTTACAGATAAAACTATTATTTAAAATAGATGTATATTCACTTATTCAAAATCACAACATGAGAGTCATACATTTTTAATATGAAGATACAAAATACTTATTGCACAATAATCACATTTTTCAAAATATTCAAACTTTTTGTTTCCATCGTTGCGTTAATCTTATTAATGCAAGCAGCACATCTCTAGTCCATATACATATAAGAATTATTTATACACATAAAATGCAGCCACATTGTTTCTAAATATTTACAACCCCACTAATCATTATGAAATGTTTTATTTAATTTATAGATACGCATACTGGCAGCTTCCAGTACTCCCTTTTAAGATATCAGCTTCCATCACACTTGGAATTAATTAATATTCTCATAATTGCACGAACTTTCAATCAATGCCAATTACAAGAGTGTATACACTACGCGCTCCGAAATTAATAAATATTTGGGTGGATTCCCTTTCATTTGTTTGAAACGGAAGCTAAGGTCTTTGGCATGTTAGTAATATATTACAATGTTTTCAATGCATACTTCCGAAGCCAATGAAGCGTAGATATATTAGGAGTAAAATTATGCATTTAAAAAACAGCCGACAATAATTATCGGTAAAAGAGTAGGTAAGAGGAGGAAACACAATAACTTCGTATGTAACAAACAAATGAAGACATTACTCGGATTTACGGGCCGGCATTCAGTGATTGGTAACACAAGTAACCGATTATTCTTTGGTTCACACGAAAATAGTTTCAATAGAGTAATTAAATCAGTGATATCGTGAACACTACTCAATAACAATTATGTTTCATTACGTTTAAAGAGTAAAGAAGAAAAGAAGGTTGATTTTTATGAAAGGGGTGAAGAATAAATGTAGGAGACTTATGTGCGGTTTGCATTTAAATAATTATCCTCCGAACCACAACAGGAAATGAAAATTAAACTTATGATACGAAAATTATAATCCAAGAAGTAAAAAAACGGTACTAACAATTTGTATGGGGTACCTCATAGAAGTAGTCTTAATTCTTGTACAAATTTACAGATTTTTTTTTACAAACTACTCCAACATGTAGGACAGCTAGAAGGAAAAGAAAAAAGAGGTTCTTACTATTCTCAATTTTTTCCAAACTGAATAATCAAAAATTCCAACATACTGGTCCCACTAAACCTGACTAATGGCCTTCACGAGTACAAAAATTCTGTATCTGGACCTGTTCCTGGACGCATATATCGGGTATTTTAAACGCCTGTACCTTTACCCGTACCCATAACCGGTACCTGAAATGTACCTGTACCCATAGAGAACCCAAATACTGAAGCTATGGGTACAGGTACCTCTAAGTACCTGGACCTGTACCCAGACCCCAATGGTCGGATTTTTGCAAATCTCCCTGGATGATCATTTCTGAATTTCCATGCTGCAAAATCCCTGTTGGCAAAACAAATCCCTTACAAGACGTGAAATCCCTGCCAAATTATGCCAATCAAGCCAAAAGTCCCTGTTTGAATAACAGATTTCCTGGAAACACGTCCACAAAGTTGAAAATCCCTGCCAGAAAAAAGGTCAACGATTTTAAACATCCCTGTACGTAAAAATAAATCCCATCACTTTGAGATTTTCCGTGCCAGAAATATTTTTTCCCTGTGAAGAATCCTCCCGTCTTCCTACAAAAATCCGACCCCTGCCAGACCCTTCTTTTTAGATTCCCAGATTTTGTTGAAATTATTATTCCACGCTGTAAGAAAATTATTCGTTGCAATCAAACTTCACGACTTACAGGATCATCACGGATACAGTAAACTCCAAAACCTTTATATTAAATTAAGCTGCAAATGAACATGTTTAATTACTGGGTCGTTTAATTTACCTATTAATTTACGTAATATCCGGTATAATGTCACTGCAATAAATCGATATAGAAAAAAAGTTAAATTGCATTAGGTATGTTTATAGCTAAGTGAGTTTTTTCGCCCATTCATGTGTTGTATTTGCTATTTATTTGTACTTTACGAAACATTTAAATAGTTATATCCGACGGGTAAATATATTATGTATAGGTAACTACAGTCATCGGCCAATATTTTGCATTATGAACCTGTACAAATGGTCTCCGGTGGATAACTCCAATGAGACTTCTACTAAAGGGCTGAAATTTTTAGAACAGACAAGTAGATATGTTAAGAGGAGACAGGTAGGGAAAAATTAAGGATTTTGCTATTCATACCAATATACAAAATAAATGAAAACAAAAAAGTGAGAATTTGGTGTGACAAAATTTTGCATTATGCGTAATACATTCCCAGCACTGTTCGTAAAATTCACGAAAAAGGAGCTCTGAATTAGCTCTCATTGTTTTGATTTACAATATAGTGTAATAATCAAATCAGTTAAGTAATCAGGATACGGGAAAAATATTGAAGCCAGGAATGTACCGTTTTAAATGTCCGGTGGTACCTTGACGGCACTTATATGAAAACACCCTCCGAATTGCTACACGTTTCGAATCCAGCTGCTTAAACAGTGATTTTCAGATCGAGGAGGATCAAATCAATTAAAATCTATCTCACACTGGTCGACCAGGGGTTACCAGCAAGAGATTAGACCGTGAAATAGTCAAGGCAGCCATAAAACATAGAAAGTTGCCACTGAACCTGAACGCAAGCTGCGTAAGTATCGATGCCAGTGTCAGAATTAAGGACCGAATTGTAAGGCGAAGACTTCAGAAAGTCTAATATAACAGAAATATTGCCTGGAAAAAATCTTTACTCAAAAAAAATATGTTGACAAAAGAAGGCAGTAGGGCAACAAAAAAATCCAAATATGGAGATAACCACAGAGCTAAACTTTTCTGGTCCCCGGATTCCAAAATCCGTATTTTTGGGTACCAAAGGAAAGCCAATAGTGTGGAGAAGCCCAAGAGAACGATTATAGCCAGGGTTCAACAAGTTTATCATGAAACATGGAGAATATAAACTTGCTTATTGCAAGCTGAAATAAGCCCTCCTGTAAGCATTACTTTACACCATGTTAATTTTTAGGTGTGTTGATAGTGTGGGGCTGTATTTCTGCCAATTTCGTAGGGAATAGGTTTAGCATTCAAACCACTATAAACAAGAAAATTTAACAGTCCATCCTTGATAAAAAGTTGAAGGAATCTTGCAAGAAATTAAAAGATTTCAGGGAATTAATTTTTCAGCGGGACACCGTCCCGAAGCGTACTTCCATAACTGTCCAAACATGGTTTCAAACGAGCTACATTATTGTTCTCCTGTGATTAACTGAATATCCGGACATGAATCCCATTCAAAAAATTTGGGACGAACTTGATCGTAGGCTCCGTGGTGGCCCGCATCCGGCCAAGAATAATCGTGGACTGCTTCAGGTTCTTACGGAAGAGTGGTACCGTATTCCACCCAAAAAGACGCGAAAACAAGTGTAGTCGATCCCCCAAAAAATTTAGGAACTTAATACTGCCCGTGGTGACGCCCCGCGGTATTAAAACTAAAGGGTGGTGTAATAATGCAAATTTTTGTCACACCGAATTCTCACTTTTTTGTTTTCATATTTTTTTATACAAGTTTGACTCACAAAATCCTTACCTTTTCCTTACCCATCTCCTCATAGCATATCTATTTGTAACTTATAAAAATTGCAGCCCTTTAGTACAAGTTCCATTCGAACTATCCACCGGAGCCCATTTGTACAGAGTTGTAATGCAAATATATGGCAACCCGGTGTATGTCAATTATAAATAACAGACAATTTTCTTGGTCAAGCATATAAAGACCAAGCAAAAAGGTACTACAGCGCCAGGCACCGAAACCGAAACCTTCTCACTTTCTCATCTAAACACTGCTGGTACCATGGCAAATATTCGTGTCAAGTTGCACATCCGCGCGTATATTGTGCTAAGGGCCTAATTGGGCGACTTTCACGTGCAGAACTTGGGACTCTTCACCATAGATGTTAAGGGAGTTTGATTTATCATTGATATTTTGGTTGAGATTGTAAGTAGTCTACGCATCATTTTTTCATTTGCCAATATGTCTTGATGTATGTATATATATAAGATGTGTTTTAAATATATTTAAGTTCTAGTGTGATAAAACATTTTTATGTCACGTCATGTTCTCATTCTAAAACTACAAACATCAAATTTTATTTACATCATGCCGACAGGTGGTTGAAGTGATTTTAAACCTGATCAAGGGCTTGACGGAGAATTATTACAAGGATCTATCACGGGCAACATCATCTATATACATTCTAAAGAACCACACACCAATCTCATCCCGCACACTGAACATTCGTCAGTTGGAGGCATGTCAATTCAACATTATCCTACGTGATGTGCCAAAACATTATTGAAGTGTTTCAACTTACCAACACATACAATTTTGACACACATCTTTATTCCGCAACAATTGGCTTATAAATACTGGTATAGAAACACTATATTAACTGAATTCGTAGTAATTTACTAGACACATTAAAACCACCGAATTTGCACTTCATCATAAACGTCTTCGATTCCTTTTAATTTTCACCGTTTACTTCTAATGAAATGCCGATTAAAATAATAACTGCTAGCCAGTTTCGTCGCTTGAGCAAATAGGCTTTTGCACAACGGATTTCTTGGTAACTAACTTCGTAAATATTAGGTCTGAAATTAAAACATATACTCCTACCCTTATTAACAGAATGCCACTAATAATTTGAATATTATATTTTGCGCCGACGAGCTTTTATAACATGTATTGTTAATATAAATATAAATGACATTTTTAATAATTAAGATTGTAGATGGCATAGGCACTTAAGTCTTAACAGAAGGTTGCGAGCTTTGAGGGGAAATCGATCTAAAAGTATTTACCAGTTTATTAACCATCCTATATTATTACAGTGAAATTTGTATTTAGTTGTTCCCCAGGGATGGAAATATACCTGTCAAGATATAGAGATTCAACTATGCCTTACTATTATATGAAGTATATTTAATCCTGATAAGGTTTTAATGATGTCAATACAAAGGGAATGCTGTCTAATACGAAACCACTCTAAAGGAAATCCACTAAACGAACGCATGTCGAGTGAAAATATACATACAGCCCCATAAATAATGATTTAGGGTGTGTAGTTCCATGTGTAGATGTTGATGTTTAAAATATAAGCATCACTGTCATGAGTTAATTTTAGTGGCGTAACCTGTCACAGATGTAATTATTAACCATTAAGTGTCACGTTGATATTTAAATTTTACAGACTCCGACCTATACTTTTGGAAGTCCTGCAATCAATGGTTCGTACAATTTACAATTGTGCAAGTCTAACAAAATGTCATGAATTCATGCACACTTAAATGTTGTTCTAGTTGAACAGTTCTAGCATAACGAAACTTTAAGTTGAAATGTATTCTTCCGTAGCAAGAAATTACATGTATAAAACATTTCGATGGAATAAATATTTGTGCTTCTTTCCGTACGACTGGAATGCAGAAGAGTGTTTTTTCTCCTGCACAACTTCAGTTTCCCGAAAATGTTTATGCTATTTAAATATCCTGGTAATGATATGCTACCAAGTGTTCATATGTGTGCAACTGATACTACTTGACGATCACAAAGTCACCATCAACGGACTATTTCTAATTGTGAATAACACATGCTTTGGTTTAGCACTGTGCTTTCAGTAGGCCCTATGGAGTAAACAGGGATTTCCAGGTTCTGCTAAAAAGCATAAACACTTTCGTGGACGTTTTTGAAGGTAATATTTCGAAATATAATATTAAATGTTAAAGTATTTAATGCATGTATATGTTATTAATTTGTTATCATTCCACTAGAGAAATATACAAGACACTCGGCGTCAAATAAAAAACAGTTTTGGTTGTTCGAGGATGTCTGCAGTGCTTTTCTACCTCTGGTGTATTACAGCAATTTGATATCTATACATTTTGGAGTGCTACTGTCAATCATACGGCCTGAAATTCCAGTTTGTTTTACTTCGTTGGTTGATCAACCTACAAAGTTACATTGGGGCATTTACTGTGCTCAGTGCATATGCATGCTGTATTTGCTCCTCTTAGTAGACGGAATTATATTGTCAATTCTCTTCCCGTTCACACCGTGGTTGTTTACTGGCCTTGACATTATCAAGGAATTAAATCAGGACAATTACGCCCGATTCTCGCAAGAAACAGCATGTTTGTTTCTAAAAACATACCGAGAAATCGCAGTTCTTCACAAGGAAATTCGGACTTTCTTTAGTCAAATTATATTTCCAAGTTTTGAGACCTGTTTTACTGTACTAGCTGTGTATTCGTTCTACGGTGCTATACGTTCGGAGGAAATTATTGTTTCTATAAGTATGGGCTTTTTGTCCATTACTATGCTGGTATCGCTATATTAGGGTTCGGGGACAAAAGAATTGTCACCCTTATATTTGGGACGGGGACTGTCCCCATTATATTCTGGACGGGGACAAATAAACTGTCCCGATTATATTCGTAACGAGGACGAAAAAATTGTCACCATTATATTCCTAAAAACATTAAATACTTACATTTGGAAGATAAGCATAACCTAACACCGGGAAAAAAAATTTTGAAAAAATTTGATTAGAACATTACGCATATAATTTGGAATTCAATAGCGAGTGGGACCGCCCCGGGCAGCAAGGACTGCTGCTACGCGCCGGGGCATGCTTGTTACCAAGTTCCGGGTGACCTCGGGGGGAATTTGTGCCCATATATCTTCCACCAAATCTTTGAGCATATTTTTGGATGAAATGGTATGATTTTTGAGCTCTGTAGCAACGTGGTCCCATAAATGCTCTATAGGGTTGAGGTCCGGGCTTTGAGCGGGCCAGTCAAGGACTTTAAACTTTTCTTTCTTGAAAAATTCGGTTGTTGACTTGGATTTATGTTTGGGGTAGTTATCATGCTGAAAGACGAATCTTCGTCCGAGTCCAAGCTTTCTGGCTGATTCCTTCACGTTTCGGTTCATAATTCCCTCAATGAACTCCATAGTTCCAGCACCGGAAGTGCTCATACAACCCCATACGAGCACCCCACCACCTCCTTTTTTAGTGTTGGTTGACAATGCCAGCGTTTTAGTGCCTCTCCCTTTTCCCGCCAGACTCTAACACGTCCATCCGAATTCTCCAACTTGAACTTGGTCTCATCCGACCATAGAATCGAATCCCAAAATGTTTGGCCCTTCTGGGCGTGCCTCCGGCACCACTCCAATCTCTTCCGGATGTTCTTCTTACTAATAAACGGTTTCTTCAACGCCTTATTGGAACTCCTTGCATCGTTATGCAAAATTCTCCGAATCGTAGACGGACTAGCATTCTTCCCCAGTTCTTGCTGAACTTCTTTCAAGGCTCCTCTGGCAGTTAGGGTGGGGGTGACTGTAAATTTCCGGAGAATGAGCTTCTCCTCCCAGGGTGAAAATTTTTTCGGAGGGCAACCTCGCCGCTTATTTTCTATTTCACCGGTTTTCTCATATTTTGGAAATATATAGTGCACTGTAGACTTACTTAATTTAGTGATTTCACTTATTTGGCTGAAGCTGTAACCTCGGTTTTTAAGGTCAATTACATGTTTTGGCATCGGCACCGGAACGTGCTTGAAGGAAAGATTCGGACCACCTGAATAATATAAATATATACCATTTCAATGTATAGTATTCTACACATTAACGCGTAATGAAAACAAACAATTTTGAGTTAAAAATAAATTGTACTTACCCATTTTATCCAGTTTAATCGCAGTTACTTTGACTGTCCAGGTTCATTTGACTAGGGCGATATAGCACCGGAGACCGGGACTTACCCGCCAAAAGTTTTATAAACGCGCCCGACCAAAGTTGACCATTGAAAATGCAAGAGTATATCCTATTGTAGAATTGTGATATGCAAATTCATATATTTTTTCAATGCTAAGTGCAGTTTTTACACATAAATGTGTGTCACGGTGCCCCGTCCAACTTCATTAGGTTGGCAGTGTATGTGGTGTGGATATACGTTTATTGAGTCGTGGAAGTAAATAACTGATTGTGAGTTTATATTAAAGGGATTTGATAAAGCAATCATCAATTTTTAGTTGTATGGTACAATCGATTCATCATATGAGTACTCATACTGAAAAGTATTCCTTTTTCTGGAAAATTAAAATTAGCAGTTGCGCTCAAGTTAGTATCAACATTTAAATTAAATAACAACAGATAATATTCATGTAGTCAAGGCCTCAACAATATATATAGCTGTAATCAAATATTTAGCGAAAATGATTTACAAATACTTTAAAACTTAATTTATATCTACACTCTATACATTCCTTCATTTAAAATCACAACACTGGAGTTCGAAATTTTAATTATAAACATACGAAATTACTATTTTACAATAGATTCAAACTTTTTGTGCTTATTGTTGCATCGGTCTTATCATTGTGAGCAACACCACACAGGGGTAATGGTTTCGTAAACAGGTATTTTGAAACGCGCTGACCTGTTTTAGCAGGGAAACGTCTTGTAGGGAAATACATATATTTTAAAAACAGCGATTACAAAATCGTAGATGACTTCGCTGCAGGAACATAAAATACAGCAGCACAATTTAAAAACCATGTTCCATCACACTAAATTATTTAATATTTTCATCATTACCCGCACTTTCAATCAATACCAAGCAAAAGAGTGGTTATGCCTCGTACTGCGAAATCAAGAAATAATGGGGTGGATTCTCTTTCAATTGCGTGGAACGGGCCAATCTTGATACCAACTGGCACAAATGCAACAATCCTTTTCTTAGACCACGACGCTTTCCTACTATCCATGAAATTTAACCTGGACGACAGCACAAGTTTAATATCCTTTGTGAATTCTGGCAAAGAAAATGCGTTCCCGAACCCAGCAGCAAATCCTATGAACACAATCCCATTAGTATTCACCGAAATATGCAAATTATTAATACAATAAGCTATACTGATATAAACCAAAACGTTTCCAATTACCCATCAATTTTAAGTTCGATTTGTCTCCAAAGAATATAAAATTAAAAATGGTTACCGTGATATCACCGTTTATAAAAACCATCAGAAATTGATTAAAAATTGCATACGTAAATATATATGAAGACAAGGCATGAAGAGCAATATCAAGAGCTAATGTGCCATTGTATGAGAATATTTTTAAAATGAAAAAATACCAAGCCATGCATACTCGCAAAACCCCATACAAAAATAAGAGAAAAGAAATAATTTGGCGTTTTTTATCTCCAACACGCATTTGAACTGTTTCTCCTTCCTTTAGACTGAGTTCAAATGGCAATACATAAAGTCTTGCTGCTACGTTGATCGAGTAAAGGTAAATATTCAAATCTGTAGCGAGCAACATGCTCAAGTTTTGTGTGTCTATTCAGAATGAATTCAATGGAAAGCTGATTGAAGCAGCTGAATGGATAAAGCTGTACTCAAGTTGTTAATGGATCAGTCAAGGAATGTGAAGCAAACTCCGCTCCGTGAAGGCTGTCAACAAGGAATTAAACTTGTTTTTTGTTTATGACTTTGTACTTGAGCTCTGCGATTGGGGTGAAAAATATTGTGACTGTCATTTGAATATAATTTTAGCAGAGAATAAAGGAAATTATATTATTGGAAATGGAAATAATGAATTTGTGTACTTTTGTGCACATAACAAAAAAGGGATGCGAAGTAAATTCTGGGTTTAAGTCGTAAGCAAGCAATTAAACTGTTTTTGAATACGACTTAGTTAAGTGATTGTGGTTACACTTATGTATATCCACATGAACGTATTTACAAGTTGCAGCGCATTTCTCCCCTCAGCTTGTAGGCGGAAATGAGGCAAAATAAATAATACATTTCCCACTTTTCGACTTTGTTTGAACAAAATTCTTCAAGGTTTTTTTGAGGAAAGCCATAGATGGGCATTTGTGTTGTCCTCTGCCTCTTTGTGCGAGGGATAAATTATAGGATGCAAGCACCCTCCCTCGTGATCAATCCAGCTACTCGTTGCGGATTGCTCTCGTGCAATCCTCATGAGGTGCTAATTTTAAAATTCATTCCTCTCCCTCAACCTCGTGAGTGCCCTAGTTCTTTTATATTACTCGTAAATGAACCCCCATACAATTTTCTACAATCTGTTCTTTCAAAACCAAATTTCACGGACACTTTGTAAAAAATATGACAGCTTCAAAATGTATCCGCTGTATATGTTAAATTTCGCTTAAACTTTGCTTAGTGTCTTGTTTGGTCCTGTCCACAATCCCGGAGTGTATGAAGTACCACTCTGAAACTCTGAAACGCCCATCCAAATTGCCACAAGCGATTGCAAAATATTTTTTTATGTGGGTTGTTTTGTAGGTTGTAAATCATTGTTAATTTAGAAATAGTGGACAATTTTGACTTCTTGTTTCTGACCCCAGTGACTTTAATAAAATTAAACTTTAAGTACTGATAGGTCTAAGGGACAATTTCGAAGCCAGAATTTAATATTGTTCCTACGTATGACGTCGCGAAATCTCAAATTCCCATTGATGATTCACCTATTGGGAGCATTTTATTCTTGCAGTTAACTTTATATTGGCAGCCACGGCAAGACTGATTCTCTCCAATTTAAATTTCCTAACAATAGTAACCCCAAAAATTCTCTGATAGTTGAAATTCCGGATGTCAATTTCACATAAAATGCTAATATTTCAGCACTACGACGAAAAACAATTTAAAATGTGACGACCATGTGACTACAGTAGACAAATTTGACAAGTACTTTACAGGCTAATCTCGCTGTAAAGGACGGCAACATGGCGGATATTAACATATATCTGTAAAGGAATCTTCAGCTCTCCCCATGAAAAAATGCGAAAATCAGAATATATTTCCCAAATTGTTATCTTTTTTGATCCTGAAGCAATATTTTCCCAATCTTGCTCTCCGTTCTTACTGTACATGCCCCCAATTATAAACACAGGGGCCTGTCTGATAGCTTAAAAAGCGCATAAAACACCCTATTACCTAATGTTCAAAAATAGTTTTAAAAACGTTTGTTGTTGAAACAAACAACTACTGTATTTAAAATTATGCCCCTCGTGGGTATCGGTGCATGGACAAAAACAACCCATCAGGTATGGTTACACACTGGGTTAATACCTGTACCATAACATAAAGTATCCGAACATTCAAGTACTTCAACGTCGTGTCAATGTTCTCCGAAGTCATAATAATTTGCGTAAAGCAGAACTGTAGACCTCTATGTGGCATATAATTGAATTACCTAATTTTCACTGTATTCATTGTTACAGGTCTCTTATTGTTAGTCTGTTTTTTACTCTGAAAATGCAATCTACAACGGAGGGAGCGTGGGGTTTCCTCTTGTCAACCCGAAGATTATTACTTCCAGTATATGTTCTATTTACTAAGATTAATTCTTAAAAGTAAATGTAACACAGTTAAAAGTAAATTTCCAACTGAAACCAACTAATTGAAAGTTTCATTTCTTTAATTTAGCCCAATTGTTTGAATATACCCTGTTAAACCCAGGGGCATTTAATATATACCAAGGTATATTTTAAGTACATTTTGGGTACAAGTACTTTTGAGGTACAGGTACTTCCGATTTAGTTTGGGAACAGATACAGGTTCAGGAAAAGTGAACCTTTATCTGCGCTACCTCGGTGGTGAAAAGTGGGAGTTTGTCGTGTCATTAGACGAGGCAATGTTCGAGATACGAAGTGAGAGGGGCAAGAGGAAGATCTGCTACATAGAACGCGGGAGGCAAATTCCAGAAGAATGGTTCGTGGATAAAGATAACTTTGTGAAAACCTTCATGGTGGTGGGGGCAATCAGTGGAAGGGGGACTCTGCCGTTGATAAAGGTCCCGAACAAAACGAAGGTTAACGCTCAATATTATATTGACCGCGTTTTGAAACCTCTGGTCGAGACTCATCTCCCGCGTGTATACGGGAATGACCTCCCAAAGGTCACTATTCACCACGATGCCGCCTCCTCCCACACCGCCCGGAAGACTCAAGACTACGCTGAAACCGTAAGGACTACAGTGGGTGTAAATATTATCCGTAATAGTGAAATCCCTGTGAAGTCACCCGATGCAAGTCCTATGGACTTCTTCGGGTTTGGACACTTAAAACAGCGCATCCACCGACGGGGACCTACAACTGAAGTGGGGACTTGGAAAGTCCTTCAACAGGAGTGGAGAGATGTGGACCAGCCCCTGGTCAACAGGGTGTAAAAATCTTGGAAATCGCGGCTGAGACTTATTGTCAAGAAAGGTGGCAAACACATTGAGCAAATTAAAAATATCCACCACAAGTGTAAATTTTGAAATTTCGATAAATAAAAGTGTTAAAAATAGAACGGGCCACCCCTGTATACTCCCGTGAATTTCGACCGGAGTTGGTTTCGATTCCCGTTGAAAACTGGTATATGTACGCCCAAATAATATTTTCTGTAGGCAATTGTCGGGTTTTAAAATAACACACATATGTAGTTTTTGTTCAGTGAATACATGGGATATTATACATCAACACTTTACATGACAATGACACTAAACCTGTAGTAACATTAGGTTTAGAAAATTCTTTAATTCTACCATTAACAATCGCAAAATAATTAATCAAAATTTCCCTGTCGAAAACCAAAATGGTATTGAAGTACTCATAATTAAGTAGTTGAATAAATTGTTGAGTTAATACACATTACAGAAATAAATGTTCCGTTAGATGCTCGGTGAGACGAGTTCTTTATAACAATTAAAAGGATGAGCGAAAAACAAAAATAATTATTTTTAATGAAAATTAAAGCAGGTTATTACAATAGAAGTGAAGCCAATATACGATTTTATATTCATATCTTCACAAATGAACCATCAACGTAGAAAAAATGTTTTTGGATAGCCGTCCTGAATATGATTCAGATTGCTATGCACACAGTTGAATTGACACAGCATGCCAATACCACTGAGGTTTGCAATTAAGTATTATATTATTAAAATGTAATTGAGACTGAAACGATACAAAGCATAACAGACAAAAATATTCCGTAAATGAGCGAAGAAATTTTTTCAGGTTGTCTGGCGTTTTCAGTACTTGGATGGTTATATAAGAACTTGATTTCAACTTGTCACAGTAACCTTCTTTCAAACTTGATTTGAGCTCCTGGGATCGTAAAACATTTCATTCATGTAGATATTAGAATTCCATTCCGTTGTTTCTTCTGACGCATAATAGACTTGGTCATAGCAGAATAAATTCGATGATTACTTCAGTTTAATTAAGAACACATGAATGCCATTAACTGAAGAATACATTTAAAAAGAATAATGTAAAAGTCAAACTCATTCCGTGTATTGGACGAATTTTTGATTGGTGAATGAAATATCAAAATAAGTAAGTTTGCGAAGCATGGTGTGGAAAAACAGCTCAGGATGCTGTTCTAAATTACCTTCAAAAGTGTCAAGGTATAAACAGGTGAACACAATTTAAAAAGTATACCGATTTCCTCATTATTTAGAAAATATTCCATGAAACGAGAAGGATGCAATTTCTCCACTTGCACTTGCGATTACCTGAAATTGATCATCTAAACGTTTTTAATGTTTGGAACGTGTAGTTAACAAAAAATATCATTCCGCATATTGGACAAATCTGTATGTATTATCTATGTGTATATCTATATGAAGTTATCACTGACTGGTCCTAGTTTCTTTAAACCTGGAGCCATAAATTTACTCCTTGGATCCGACGTATTTTTTGAATCGTTTAGGTTAGGAAAAATGACGATAGGAAAATATCTACCAGTCGTCACCACTACATCATAGGGATGGATCGCAGGAGGAACTTTCCCATCACAAGGATTTAATTTTGCATCGGTGGATCATACTCTATGCAAGGAATCTAAACTTGATGACTTACCTACTAGATTCTAACGTATTAAAGAGCTTCCATCTAAGCCAATTCACAGTACCGAAGAAAGGATCTACGAAAACGTTTTCATTAAGACTGATGAACCCAGATGAAAAGTGGGACTGACAATGCTTTGAGTGATATGAATGCTAATTGTGGAAAATGCCTTGACAAATGCAACTTCGGAATTGAACATTACATTTAGGAATTGAATGAAGCTGACCTCATTCAAATTGTGACTCTAAATTGAATCATACTGACCGCTCGATTAACGTAGTCAGGCATGCTAACTTTAAGATAATGATTTACTGATACCTGCATCAGTACATTTGTGTTACACATGACTCGAGTTCATAAAATCATCGCAAGGGCTGAAACAGTAATGCACACGTTGGTTAATGGAAAATATGCTTGAAGCAATTGACAGTCACAAATATTTGTTACAAATAGTCTGAAGACGCATGTGGACCGGGACATGCACTTTTGATACAGTTTATTCGCGAAAAAATGCTTCTTGCTTTAAGATAATGGAACAAATATTGAATGGTCCTGAGATTTGAGCAGAAAAGACAACAATTCAAAGAATATACTTAACCATTTCCAGAACTAGCTTACAACCAATGCATTGACTCTATGTCGTCTCAAATTGAAGTCCGTAAAAGTTTCCAAGAATTTGGTGTTTAAACCAGAAATTCCTAATGCACGAGCATCACTTGCTGTCTTTTGTGAAAACTAGTTATTTGGATTTACAACAATATCATCAGTTGATTGAATCTTTTGTCCCCCTCAATTTTTTAGACGTTTCTGGGAGCCTGGCTAAAACGAATCACTAGTATACAGTCGTGCATATCATTTTCTCCCGCTTGCTCATAAAAGGGATAATGTCACAAAATGCGTTTCTTTTCAACATTTTTCAAAATTTGTTTCACTGGCCTATGTCAAAATTTAAAGTGACAATTCCCGAGAACGAGAACCAAGTCGAGATTTTTTAGGATTGTCGACGTTACATTATTTCTGTCAGGCACAATTTGAGGAAAGATTGACACAAGCAAAAACATGTACTGCAACATGAGTACTCACACTGAAAAGTATTCCCTTTTTTCGAAAATTAAAATTAGCAGTTGCGCTCAAGTTAATATCAACATTTAAATAAAATAACCACAGGGAATATTCATGTAGTCAAGGTTTCAACAATATATATACAGCTGGAATAAAATATTTAGCGAAAATGATTTACAAATACTTTAAAACTTGATTACACTCTACACATTCCTTCATTTAAATTACCGGGTTTTTATTTTATTTTAACTTTTTGTGCCCATCGTTGTATCGGTCTTACCATTGTAAGCAGCACCATTCCAGGAGTCGGATTTTTGTGGAAAGTAGGGAAAATTCGTCCTAGGAACAAACAATTTTTGGCACAGGAAATACCGATTGGAAAGGATTGGTTTTTGTGAACAGGGATGCTTAAAATTCTATGACCTTTATATCAGCTAGGAGTTTTAAAACTATTGTCATGTTTCAGGGATAATTGTTTCGTAAAAAGGATTTCGAAACTCGCTGATCTTTTCAGCAGGAATGTGACGTCTTGCAGGGAAATAGTTTTTTACGACTTCCCTGCAGAGACTTAAAATACAGCAGCACAATTTGAAAACCATCGTTCCGGGGGATTTACAAAAATCTAAACTCTGCAATCTTAGAAACAACATCTAAAACTACTTTCACAAAAGTACAGTCACATTGTCACTAAACAATTACAACATAAAACAACATTACATTCCGGATGGACTGCATCATTTAATTTACAATTATGGATATTGGCAACCCACAGTACTCCCTTTTATAATATCATGTTCCATCCACTGATCGGCGCACTCACGAGTTTTGAGAGCAAAACTCGCACTCAACTCGCACTCAGAACTCAAAATTTGAGTGCCGAGTGTGAGACCCGCGGCATTCTGAGCAGAACTCATTTTGTGAGGCCGAGTGCCATAAATATAGATTACAGTCATTGAGCGAGAGTGTGAGGGCAGTATTTGGAACTCAAATATTCCATAACTGAATGCATGTTGCCCCCATCTACACTTACAAATTCAGTACATTTTGCCAGCATTTAGCGTTTTGATGATTTCGTTTCCGCTAAAAATGTGAGCTATCGTCAGTACAGTGGACGGCTTCAGCGTTATTCTTTGGCGGATTCCTTGAAATGGCGCTAATTTTAATTTGTTACTGAGAGTTCCTGAGTGCGAGTTTGAGTGCAAGATTTCATCATGGTCACTCATGAGTGCGAGTGCGAGCTCTTGTTTGATTCAGAATTTGAGTTCCTGAGTGAGTTCTGAGTTCCGTTTAGAGACTCCTAGCACTCTTGAGTGCGAGATCGAGTTCAAAAATTTTGCCGATCAGTGGTTCCATCACACTGAATTATTTAATATTCTCATCATTACCCGCACTTTCAATCAATACCAAGCAAAAGAGTGGTTATGCCTCGTACTGCGAAATCAAGAAATAATGGGGTGGATTCTCTTTCAATTGCGTGGAACGGGCCAATCTTGATACCAACTGGCACAAATGCAACAATCCTTTTCTTAGACCACGACGCTTTCCTACTATCCATGAAATTTAACCTGGACGACAGCACAAGTTTAATATCCTTTGTGAATTCTGGCAAAGAAAATGCGTTCCCGAACCCAGCAGCAAAAATAGCAGACGCATATATGGACATTGAAATAAAGAAAAGAGCAACAGGAAGGTTATGAGAAAATGCTCTGATAGCTCCATAACCCGTCGTAACCGAAGCCACGAGCAAAGCCAGTTTGTAATAATACAATGCAGTTGAGAAACCATCATTAAATATCTGAATAATTCGCTGAACAGCAACACATTGCGAAAGCATTTCCACCGGATCAATATTTTGGATGTGAGGGTCTCTACAAAAATTTGAAATAATAAGGAAATATGGCTCTGAAATTAGTTGTTGCAAAACTTTAGCATGATCTCACCTCAATGAATTAATAGCCTGGCGCAATGCTGTGTTCACATTTTCAATAAATAGAATGCAATTGTTCACAAACACTTCTGTCGGCATGATGTACATGAATGCCAGAAATAGTTCTTGCAACCAAAGTATAACAAATGTCAACGGGTTCTGCACGGACTTGTGAAGCAACTGGTAAAGATGGAGTTGTGTACAGAAAATGGCTGAAAGGATTCCCAAACTCGTACAAGCTGCAATAGCGGTATATGGCAACAGAATCGCGAACTTCTCTCTACCGGTCAATTTGTTATCCAATTTTAACATTGTACGCGATCCTATGAACACAATCCCATTAGTATTCACCGAAATATGCAAATTATTAATACAATAAGCTATACTGATATAAACCAAAACGTTTCCAATTACCCATCAATTTTAAGTTCGATTTGTCTCCAAAGAATATAAAATTAAAAATGGTTACCGTGATATCACCGTTTATAAAAACCATCAGAAATTGATTAAAAATTGCATACGTAAATATATATGAAGACAAGGCATGAAGAGCAATATCAAGAGCTAATGTGCCATTGTATGAGAATATTTTTAAAACGAAAAAATACCAAGCCATGCATACTATCAAAGCCCCATACAAAAATAAGAGAAAAGAAATAATTTGACGTTTTTTATCTCCAACACGCATTTGAACTGTTTCTCCTTCCTTTAGACTGAGTTCAAATGGCAGTACATAAAGTCTTGCTGCTACGTTGATCGAGTAAAGGTAAATCTTCAAATCTGTTGCGAACAACATACTCAAGTTTTGCGTATCTATTTAGAAGGAATTGAACTGAAAGCTGATTGAAGCGACTGATTGGATAAAGTTGTATTCAAGTTGTTTGTTAATGGAAGAGCCAAGAAATGTGACGTAAAAGTCAAGGCCGTAGACAAGCAATTAAACTGGAACTTTGTATATGACTTCGTACTTGAGTTCTTCGCTTGGGGTGAAAATTGTGGTGACTGTCATTGTAATGAATTTTAGCAGACAATTAAGACAATTATATTATTCTAAACGGAAATAATTAATTCGTGTAATTCCGTTCATATAACGGAATGGGAAGTAAATTATAAGGTCTAAGTCGTTAGAAAGCAATTAAACTGTTTTTGAATATGACTTAGTTGAGTGATCGAGGTTGCACTAAACATTCCTCTAACGTAATTGGTCGTAATTGCATCAATTAAAATTTTTTGTCCAACTAAATCAAAAATATTGAATGTGAAATTGATTCCTTCCTGGGAAATCTAATTGGCAAGCAATTATTTTATTTTTGAATTTGACGTAATTAGTATTTATTGCAAGGTTAAATTTGAACGAACTTTGAAAGTTAAATTGTTAAAATATTCTTTTGGCCCTAATAACTTCTGTTATTATTGATGGTGTTTGGGAATTATTGTATTTAGAATTTGGATTCCTTTAGAAATTACTGGTTTTATAAAGCTATGGGTAAACTAGCATAGCCATGACGTAATTTTAATATTAATAAATATATTATTATTATTATTATATTATACAGCGGTAATATTCTGTACATCCGCCAATGATCACAGAGCTAATCCGGTTAATCCGAGAAAATTATATGTCGGAATGCCGCAGCTTGTCCCACGACTTTGTCCTTGTCCCTAAATTGTTGATCTTACTGCTTGACTTCGCTGATATTGACTTTGGAAGGCAGAGACTCATCAACAGGATCTAATTGTTGAATTTAAGTTCTTGTGTCTGTCAGGCCTACTTAATAGTCATTGATTAACTTACATGTACGTTGACTAAATTGTTTTATGGATTAGCTTACTGATCTATCAATCAGACAATTTCGACAGTTACCTTGATGTTTCAATGTCCCGACGTATGTGTTTACTATGTGCTCTAACTTGTATGAACTATGTGAAAAATGAATTAAAAATATTTTGTAATAAGCTGTAAACATATTTGGTTAGAAGAAGTAGAACACTGAAATTTCTTCTTGAACACAGTTAGCTGCATTTTAAAAAAGATATCAGAAAATTTGGTGTCAATTTTGGGAGAGAAAAATAATTCGATTCTTGAAAAGTTGGGGGAACAGTCACATAGCCTGTCACCCCTTGACGTTTTTGAGGGACATTGTCCTCTCTGTCTCCCTCGATTCCGGAGTTCCTGCTTAGTTACATATAAGACATGACAAAACCGTTCTATAGCTTTTCGTGAAGTTGAATTACTTGCATTGGCAGCTCTTCAAGTTTCGCAATTTTCGGTTCACACACAACCTGCAATTTAAATATATGTAGATTTAAGAGATAATTGCTTCGATCTTCTGGGGGTAATTCTACTTAATTTGAATTAAATGCATCAATAAATCTAAGTTACTAGTTAGTACTAGTTAACCAAATAAAGCTCAAATTTTGACATTTATATTAATTGGATTTAATCGGCAGCTGGTGGATGCATTTAAACTAAAACGAAATATATCGATTGTAATAGTCGTATGATTTGCTTACAAGTGTTTGATGAAAAATATTGGAATCGGAGTTAATGCACTAAACATTACTTGTTTTAATATTTTATTGAACACTACCTATAAGGGCTGTTCAAGTGACTGGCAAAATTGGTTCCTTATAAACATTTCCCCTTTCAACCTGAAGCTGAATTTGAATGCCTCCTGAAACTCAGGTTTGAACTTGAATAGAACAAAAAACCGATGTTTCCACAGATATAAACTCTATTTTGAAATGGATTGCGCCTAGGAATTCAAGTTTGAAACTGTATTTTCAACCTGAAACTTGAATAATAGTTTGTAATCAGATATGAATAAACATCCCAGAATGTGTTTTGAAATTTAGAATGAGAAACTTCGAGTCCCACAATCAATATCATCAGCTCTTGGTTATTTATATTTCGATTTACCAGGGAAAATTTATGAAAATCATGGAACCCTGCACGTTCGTATACTTCTCCGCGATTTCCCGTGTAAACCAACGCGACAGTGGCTCAACGTTATTCGGGGTTTTTCCCGATTTTTAACAATGACTTGACCCAGAAACATTAATGTAATTATGGAAAGCTTTTTTTTGTAGCTTTTATAAGGATTATTGTAATGGTTGGTCATATTTGTTTCGGATGGCTGAGGGAAAGCTTCATAAAATCTAAGGAAAATGGAATCCAAAGGAATTGCACCTGCAAATGTGCCTTTCATCACCAAAAACGCTTCCAGTTTTTCTACTTTTCAATAACAGTATCATTCACTTCATTATATATCTGAATTAGCAACTGAGTAGCAACACATTGTGAAATTAATTGCGTCGGGTCCTGCGTTTGTATTGTACTTGTTGTGTTTGATCTTTGTTAATATTAAAACGGTTAACAAGCATAATGATGTGAGTAAGTGAACGCTACAGAAAACGTAGACCTATTTCCTCATTATTTAGAAAATATTCCATCAAACGAGAAGGATGAAATTTCTCTACGTGCACTTACGATTACCTGAAATTGATCACGGAAACGTTTTTAATATTTGGAGCTTGTAATTAAAAAAAACATTGTTCCGCATATTAGACAAGTCTGTGTTGTCCTTTGAGTTTGCCATAATTTGACATGAAATTTTTACTCGGGCTTGTTTAAGCAATCTGATTTGAAGGAAGTTTTTATAATCTATTGTTTCCTTCGCAAATGTGTCATCAACACAGGTATTTTTTTCAGTTCACTTCCTGAATATGTTTCAATCAACAGTGTAAATACTTTAATTCACACAAGATACCCTTATTCAAGAATGGAAATGGGAATCGGTATCGGGATCGGAATTATATTCGAAACTTTGAGGATTTTAATTCATAATGGAATCCCCAATAATTTCCAAAAGTATTTTAATCCAAAATTGGATTCAAAAACATTTTTGGAATCTGAATTGGTATTCAAATATTTTTTACTGAATTCCGATTAAAATAAAGTAATGTTTTCAATGGCACATTCTTATTTCATCAAAAGTACACTTAAATATAAAATTAAAATTTCCGAAAATTTTTACTTACAATGTACCCCTTATCAAAGAGCATTGGCGAACGCTTTCATCATCCGAAATGAACATGATTCCGCATTCGAGAGTCGAATTATTAGCACTTGAATGGCTTTTAACGGTTGTGCTCAAAACTATTTTTTTTCGTACAAGTTAATTACTCAAGTAAATTAAATCGTTGACACTACAGATTTTGTTAGGTAACTAAAAATGGTCCGAAAGAAAATGAGAAAAGTTGGAGTTCAAGCATCAGTTGAACGTGTTTTTTAGCTCTTAAATTGATACTTAATGACTTGCGGGAAAACTGGTTTCCCAAAACATTGATGATATGTTTCTACAGTTGAACTTTTTCCTTAATCGAATTCTTTGTATTTTCAGTACACTAGCAGTATTCAAATAAATATTCAAATCGGAATTCATAATGAGCGAATTTTAATCCGCATTAGAATCCATATTTTTCAGTATTGCTGTAGTTATTTTAAATTAAAATTTTTTTCCTTGAATATTTTAATTCGAATTAAAATTCATATTTTTCCCACTTCCTATCCTTGCCGTTATTACTGCGAGATTGCAATTAAAATATAAGTATTTTTCCACAACGTACACGAGAGTTTTCCTTTTGGTTAATTGTACAATTGAAATTCGATTTCAACGTGTTTAAAGGAAGATTTCGGAAGCCATTATTTCCAGTATTATCCAGCCATTATTATAGCGTTAGTTCAGTTTTGATCTCCTCCGCATGCCTTGGATTTGAAACGGCGTTCCCAAACACAAGAAAAATAATGTACTATTGAAATGTGCTAATGCAATTGATGTTACTGTTAAGAGCAGAGCAAAACCAAGCTTACAAAAAAAAATAGTCGAATGCCACCATACGAATCATGATCGCAATAAAAAGTATAAACAGTTTGTAAGCGTATAACGCCATTTAGTAACCCTCACTCTACATCTGAATTAGCATCTGAGCAGTTACAACATGAGAAATCAGTCGCACCTGGTCCTGTTTTCCTAGTGAAACTACGGAGTCGATCGTAGTTTTTCGTTGACAAGGGCAAACAACAGACCATTACTACACGCATCTTTAGGCCATTCCATAACACTTTACTACCATCTCTATTATTTGGGACTCCATTTTTCTTCGACGAAAGCAAAGTTAAAAATAGCCAACGTAATTCGTAAGAAACAGATCAAAGTGTCCAAAACGTTTGTTCAAATTTAAGGGCAAAAAAGGCACGTAAAGCGAAAGTATTACTGGTGATTGTCGATGTACCAGAACATTTTGAAAATCACAAAGTACCAAAACGAGACCTATTCGAATAGTCATGTACAGAAACAAAGCAAGCTAAATTGATCAACGCTTTGTAAGGCGCATTTCAACTCCTTTAGGTTAGATTCAACTGGCAACAAGCACAGTTTTGAAACTACATTGAGATATATATACAAATCTGTAGGACCCCATGTAATATTAAAAGTGTCTTTTTGTTGAAAAACGACTGGAACGCTGAAATTATTATTACCTCCGAAGGTAGACTGTAAGCAAAATAGTACTTGATAAACTATTTTTAACGTATTCACTTACTGGACTTGGTTTTAACAGAATTAATTCGACAGTGACTTCAGTTTAATTAAAAACAAATAATTGCCGTTTACTGAAGAACCCAAGTAACAATAATAATTAAAAATCTAGCCCTTTCCGCATAATAGACGACTGCTTTTGCAAAGGCTCTATTTAGCATACAATAAGTTCATTCTGTTCGGAATATCAAAATAATTGTTTGAGTTGTGGAAAAATACCTGAAAATGGTTTTGTAACGCATCTGGGGTTGGATTTGTGTTGGACGACGGGAAGGGATTTGCAATTGCATCTTAGACGCAAATTATTTTTGTCACAAGGAATTTTGAAAATCTTTGAACTTTTTAGCAGGGAATTTTAAAATTGTTGAAAACCTCCCCGCGGGGACATAAAATTCAGCATAGAAATTCAGAAATGATTATCCAGGGAGATTTCCAATTGCTATAAAAACCCACTATTCTAAGCGTATCATAATACTCGGGCTCAATGGTTCCAGATAAAATTAAATTATCCGTTATACTCGCAAAACGTTGGTACGTTATGTTAATATGGATGTTGTTGCGGTTCGTTATTACTGTGCCCACGGAGGAAAATTAATGGAAACCAATATAATTGAATTTAATAAGGAAAATTAAGGAATTGGGAGAGAGTGAGATGATGGGGAATGTGTAGAAGTGTAGAGATGCACTTGCTTGCTGTGAGGGATTGCGGGTTTGTGTCTCAAATACGGAAATAAGATGCGTATGTTGATATAAAGAGTTACTCACGCGGTATACTTTATTTTACTATAGTGCGTAGATAGATACACTTTGTCCTCTCTCTCACACGTTCTTGTGTCTGCTTGGCTGTAGATCTGAAGTTACTCTCCTCTGCTGCGCCTTCGGAGGCACGCGTTTTTATACGGAGGTGAGCACCTTTGTGCCCACCTCCAGTATTCACTTTAGTTTTCATTTTAACCAATAATATTAAGTTAAGGCAGATACCTAACGTAATTTCATATGACTTTACAACTGGGTAGTATAGGTATGTATGCTGATGTAATTATTACATGTATTGAAAATCATAAAACTAAATATCGGTTAACAGTAATTATTTCAAAACAAATACCGTACCCAGAATGTTATGCCGACCAATGTGTACGACGATTATTCCTCAAACACAAGCTGAGCACTATCCACGAATAGCGAGTACCAAGTATTACCTAACCGCTGCAAATTCAACCTTTTTTAGTAGAAACTCCTTAAGCGATTCGTTATTCGAGTGCTTAGGTTAGAATAACCCAGCCGGATTTGGGTGGAAAATAACAGCAAAATCATAAAATCCTAATTCCATAAAAGAGGAAACTGTAGTCCCAAATCAAATATTTTCGGACAAGGAAACTTAAAAAGTATATTTTAGATACTTCATACTCATTATTTGTAAGACTGGATGTAGCTGGGATTTTATAGAATATTCACATCTCATTGCGAGTGTGTATAATGTGTTTGACTATATTCGCCATTTAATTAATACCAATTAAAAGATTTGTTATTGTTCTCACTACCAAATCCATAAATATAGGCGTTGATTCCCTTTCGATTGTGTGAAATGGATCAATTTTGACATCGCTTGAACTCTTTTTTTACAACATGAAACGTTTTTTGGATTCATGCACTTCAATCTCGACAATAGCACCAGTTCAATTTTGTTCTTCTTCGAATACTCCAGTGCTGGCATATACTGATATTACAAGTAAGAACATAGCAATATTAAGGTTATGAGAAAATACGCGGACGCCAGCATAACCCGTCAGGATAGAAATGATCAGTGCAGCCAGTTTGTAGACGTATAACACTAAAATTTCAACCCTGTTTAATACATATAAACATAATACATAATATTGCATTACTTCTAAGCCATCAAAAAGTTAAGTATTTGCAGAATATGTGCATGCAATTGTGAATGCGCATAATGTGTTTGACTACGTCCGCACATTCAATTAATACCAATCAAAAGACTGGTTATGGTTCTCACTACAAAATCTAGAAACACAGGAGTTGATTCCCTTTCTATTGTGCGAAAGGGGCCAATTTTGACACCAACTGGGACGATCGCTGGAATTCGTTTTTTACACCATGAAACATTTTTGTGATTGATGTATTTCAATCTGGACAAAAGTGTCAGTTTAATTTTGATCTCCTTCATAACCTCCAGCAAGGAAAACGCATTCCCAAACACAACAACGAAACCAGTACTACAATATATTGAAATTACAAGTAAGAACATAGAAATACCAAGGTTATGTGAAAATGTTCTGATGCTACCATAGCCCGTCATGACCGAAACAAACAGCGAAGTCATTTTGTAGACATATAAAACCAATGAGTAGCCCTCATTAAACATTTGAATTAGCAGTTGAGCCGTAACACATTGTGAAATGAATTGCACCGGATTGTCTCTTCGGAGTGGACGATTTCTGTAAAAAGTAAAACGCATAGCAAACGTAACGATAAAATGGGTTACAAAACAAAAACTAAAGCTTACCTCAATGACTCAACTCTCTGTTTCAAGACTCTGTTCGTGGTTTCAAGAAACAAAGTGCAATTGCATACAAATATTGTGGCCGCCAAACAGTACGTAAGCGCGAGGAATAATTCATGTAACCAGAGTATCATAAATGTCAATGGGTTCTGCAACGATTTGTGGAGGAAATTGTACAGATGGAAGTTTGTGCAAAATATGGGTACAAGGAGTCACATACTCAGGGAAAGTACAACAACTGTGAATGTGAACAGAATCAGAAGCTTCTCCCGGTAGGTCAGGTTCTTGTCAAGTTGGAGTTGCAGAACGGAACGTGATCCTGTCGATATTGTCAAGCAATTATTCATGAATTTTATTATGACAAATTACGATTACACAAACCATAAACCGTATTTTATATTTACCTTCAGTATTTGAACTCCAGTTTTCTCCCAAAAATGGAAAGTTAAAAATTGTCACCATAATATCCGTATTTCGAAAATACATTTGGAATTGAAGAAAAACTGTATACGCGAAAGGAACAGAAAACATGGCATGAACAGCAATGTTCTGTGCGGACGTTGTTTTTTAATCGTGTTCGAAAAGCTTTAAAATCAGGAAATACCAAGCGAGACAAACTCGAAAGGCCCCATATAAAAACCAGATAAAGGCAATACGTTTGCGATTGTTTTTTCCAACGCGTAACTCTACACTTTCTCCCTCCTTCAGAATAAGTTCAAAGGGCAGTAACCAAAGTTTCGCTCCTACTTGGACCATATAGAGATAAAGTTTCAAATCTTTTGGACTCAACATACTCATGGTTGGTATTTGTTTTGCAGAAAATTACAGGATTGAGCGATGGTTTAGAAACACTAGTGAAGGATGTACTGGTAGTAAACTCTAGAAATGAAAGAAATATTCTTAATTACCGAAATTAACTTGATCGACTACTATACCAGAAATACATATAAAATTAAAAGAAAAATCAGTTCTGGGTTTACTTCCTCAATACAATAGAATAAACAAGTAATTACACTACAATTAGCAAAACAAATTTTTGTTGCTCATGCCCATAAGGTCAAGTCTTCTGATTGTGAGTCAGAGGGGGAAGGGCAATTTCAAAATTGCGAGTATAAACAAACATTTGCAAATGTGTGTCAGAATCTGGACAGTGCTGGACGGCAAAGAGAAACCGATACTCGCATCCTTATCCTAATTGAGATTATCACTATTTCTGGTATCTATAATTGCCCATACCAATATCCATGTCAATGTTTTATATACCGCACTATGAACTGTAATCAGATACCATGTACCTCTACCCGTAATGTCTCGAATAATATTCGAAAATGGTACTCAGATATCATAGCGTCGTGCCCGCATTTGTACCCGAATTCTTTATCCAGATTTGTTTAAATACAATACATGACATAATGTATCAGAACTGAGGCAGTACTTTTAACTATAGATAGAGTTGTATTTGATTTTGTGTACCTTGTAAAAACTGGAAACGTTTTCAATAAGAAATTATAAGAATGGACTAGACGAAGATCTTTAAAACAAATTGAATTTCTACACAGTACCACGCTCTGCAGAATGCCTCCATGCACTAATTGCAAGTATTTACAAGTTGCAGATTATTTCTCTCATCATTCCAAAGAAGGAATGGAGTCAAGATTTGCATTTCCCAATTTTCTGCAATTTACTCTAAAACACTTCAATTTACATGCCACTGTTTTTATGCTCTTGGAATACCTGTAAAGGTTAAAATATCGGTCCAAACACGTCAAACATAAAATAAACCCATCTATATTTGCAAGATTTTACGGCATTTTAATGACCTACCAAACTCTAAACTAATAACCATTGAACTGTCAAGAAAAATGAATTAATCAAATCTTTCCAAATTTCACAAAACTTTGAAACATTTCTATAAAGCAAAAGCAGCAGACCTGGAATGTAAATAGTAAAGCAAATTTTTACTGTTATAGCAACCAGCATTAAAGTAATTTGAAAAGAACGGAAAGAAACTGCTAAAAAGTAGGGAAATTTCCCCCGCAATTTTGTTGTTTATAAGCTGATGAGCGAAGCGTTTGATTGATATTATATTTATGTCTGATGTCTGTTACCAACAAAGTCAAGCGTACTGTTCTTAAACATGTTAAACCTCGAAGAATCATGAAATGTGAAGGTAAGCCATAAAAATATTACAACACAAAACAAAAAACGGCGAAAGTGTTTTTTAACAATCTTCTTAAAACATCAGCCATTTCAAGAAATTTCACGTTTAATAATTACTATATTTATGGTATATATGGCAATATCTCAAGTTTTATTTTGATTTCTAAGGTTATTGCTATCGTTTAAAATATTTATTACCAGATCTCCACGAGTTCACCTTCTGACTTGTGCTTTAATTATTACTTTGTTTAATTGATTGTCCGTAGGTCCACTTGAAGATTGTCAAAAAATTGATTCACACAGTTCCCGAGCTGTGATGAAAGGATAGTGGGATAGTTCTTAAGTTTCAATCTGAATTTGTTACGATTCCAGTTGAACTGTAATATAGCTACATACATCTATAATTATAATATTTCCTTTAGTTGTATAAACAGTAGGTACTCGGGTTTTGAAATTACATTAACATAATTAATTATTTATTGTTCAGTACAATAATAACGGGTAAAGATACCGGGAATGTTACGCAGCAACAATTTACATGCCATTGACGATAAAAATACAGCAATATTAGTTTTAGAAAATACTGTGATGCTACCATTAACAGGCGCGACAGAAGGTAATATAAATTCTCCGTTTGAAAATGCAAATGGTAGTCGAGTTCTCATAATAAGGTTATTGAATAAATGGTTGAGTGAATACGCGTTTCAGATATAAATTGTCACTGTTATATGCTATTTGGGGCAAGTTCTGTATAAACCTTAAATGATGAGTAAAAAAGATGATGAGTTTATTGAGAATGAAAGCAGGTTAATGTAATAGAAGGGTAGCAAATAAACTGTTTCATACCCACATGTTCATAAATGAACCATCAACGTGGAAACAATATTTTCGGATTCAAGTCCTGAATATGTTTCTGTATACTGTGTGCACATTTCAATTCACACAGGATACCACTAATACAGGGGTTTGCAATTAACTATTGTGTTATTTAGGTTTTAATGAGACTGAAAACAGGTGAACATAAAAGAAAAAACACTTCCTATTTACATAGCAAACATTCCGCATAACGAGAGAGGAAATTTTCCCAGGTGAAATTCATGTCTAGATGTAAATTTTATTACACAATTACCTTGAACTCACGGAAGCCTTTTTTGAATAATTGGAGCACGCAACTTATAAAAAATTCCCTTCCGTGTGTTATAATTCCCTCCAATTTCTTCCATCACAAAATGAACTTGGCCATAGGAGAAATAATTGAACGGTAACTTCAGTTAAATTAAAACAAATGTATGCCGTTTACTGAAGAATACACATAAAAATAATACCTTAAAGTCAAAACTGTTCCGTGTATTAGACTAATGCTTGGTTATGTGAATGCTCTAATTTGCTAGCAATAAGTTAATTATGTTCCGAATACCAAAATAATTAGGTTTGCGATTGCCTGGTGTGAAAAAACAGCATCGTTATTAGCCTTCAAAAGTGTCAAGGTATAAACAAGTGAACATAACGGAGAAAAAGATGACAAATTTCCTCATTATTTAGCAAATATTCCATAATACGAAATTTGTAAAATTGTTTGGGTTTGGGTATGCTCTAATTTGCATGTAATTAGTTAACTGTATTCCTAATATCAAACTGGTTAGGCTTGTGATTGCATGGTGGGGTAAAACAGCTCCGGATGCTATTGTAAATTCCCTACAAAATTGTCAAAGTGTAAACAATAGATAACAACGGAAAAAGAAGACCGATTTCCACATTATTTAGCAAATCTGACATAAAGCAAGAATGGTAAAATTTCTCCAGGTGCACTTACGCTTAGCTGAAATGTTTCACTGAAAGTTGTTTTAACAATTGGAGCATGCATTTAACAAATAATTTCGTTCCGCGTACAGTGAATTTCCCATATTGTGGTTTCCTCTTAGATGCCATTCACTCTTTACTGGCATCAAAACACACCCCGCTGGAGATTTACATTGTTAAAGGTATATAATGTATAGTTGCACCCGCTATAATGATATTCCCTCTATAATGTCACTATTATGTGTTACGGTGGCTGGAACAATGCAAAATTATAATGGCAGTTGGCATAACACTAGCTATAAATAATGGCTACAAAAGTATAACATGATGTTATAAAACGTGCGGGAAGTAAATATTTGTTGTCTATTGGTTCAATTTTATTTTCAAATGTTAATACATACCATGTAATTAATAATTGCGGTATACTGAAGCTCTAGTATGATTAGCTGAATTTACGCAATAGGATCAGCGACAAAAGCTAAAACGAACAGTTATGCTACAAAACATTAACATTTTCACCTCTCACTTCTAATAAATTGAATAGTTATATTGAACATTTAATACGAGTAAAACAAGAGTTAACTAAAACCTCAAAGTGAAACAAGCAGCCGAGTACTCAGTGGAAGTAATTTGTAATTCCATAATCTGAAGATGAAAATTCGGTTTCTGGAAGGACTCTGTATTCGTCATATGATGATTTGGAAATTGTACATGCAACAAAAATCTGAATTTATTCGTAAGGAGCTCCGACAAATCGGTCTGGAATGGTGTACTTGCAGTCGAAACGTTTGCTACTACTGGCATTATTACCAGTGTGTATCAATCTAAAGTTACTGGATATTTTAAACTCAATGAAGCTTAGCATACCTCATAATTTTACGTGTTCAGTACGAAATAAATTATTTTATTTCGTTAGTTATTATTTATAAATATTAATAGTTTGTAGTTAGCCATTATTAAAATACTGTGGCATCTCTATATAGTGGCAGGAATTTGAAACTCCCTTGGAAACCACTATATAGGAAATTCACTGTAAAAGACAAATTTATATTGTCCTTTGAGTTTGATATGATTTTACGTAAAGTTTTTACTCGGACGTTTTTAGGCAACTTGAATTAAAGAAAGCTATCATAATCCAGTATTAAATTTACTTTGAAAATGTGTCATCAACACAGGTATTCTTACAGGGTTCGCTACCCGAATATTTTTCAGTCTACAGTGCTTGTACATACTTCAATTCATTTAACATAATTTTATTACTGCGGATTGTAACTAACAATTGAGCATTTTCCCACAATGTGCTCGAGTGATTTCGTTTTGGCTTGCTATGCTATTGAATTTCACTTCGATGTTTTTAAAGGAAGATTTTGGAAATCAATATTTTCAGCTTTGTAATGATGGTATTTATGCTTATTTTCTACATTCTCTAAATCTGCACCAAAAAAGGAACCTTAGTTGAAGGTTCTTTATGAAATAATGAGTTGGAGCATGCAATGAGCAATAAAATCCGTTCTCCATATAATACTATGGTACGTGCAAATGGCCGGGTTATGCTCATACCCGGCGGGTATATATCAAATTTCAATTCCCTTTTGTGGAATTTATATAACTTACTCTGGGTGTATACAATACGTTTGACTACACCAGCGCATTTAACTAATACCAATCAAAAGACTAGCTATGGTTCGTGCTACAAAATCCACAAATACACGTGTGGATTCCCTTTCGATTGTGTGAAAGGGACCAATTTTAACACCAACTGGGACGATCGCCAGAATTCGTTTTTTGCACCACAAAACGTTTTTGCGATTGATACAATTCAACCTGGATAATAGCCTCAGTTCAATTTTGATCTCCTCCATATACTCCGGAATGGAAAAGGCGTTCCCAAACACAAGAACAAAAACAGTACTCACACACATTGATGTTCCAAGTAAGAGCAAAGAAAAACCAAGGTTATGAGAAAATGCTCGAATACCACCAAAACCCGTCATTATCGCAACAGCAAGTGTAACTAGCTTGTAAGAGTATAACGCAAGTGAGTAACCCTCATTATACATCTGAATTAGGAGCTGAGCAGTTACACAATGTGAAATTAATTGAACCGGGTTCTGTTGTCGTAGTGGACGATGTCTGTGAAAATTATAAAAGTTAGTAAGCGTAACAACAACATGATGTTACAAAATAGTATCTTTAACTCACCACAAAGACTCAATTCTCTGTTGCAATGTTCTGCTCGTGATTTCAAAAAACAAAATGCAATTAGTCAAAAACAATGCTCCTGCCAAACAGTACATGCACTCCAAGATTAATTCTTGTAACCAGAGTATCACGAATGTCAATGGGTTCCGCAGCGACATGTAAAGGAAATGGTACAGATGAAGTTTTGTGCAAAATATAGTGACAAAAATTCCCAGACTCGGACAAACTACAATAACCATGTATGGGAGCAGAATCACAAATTTCTCCCGAAACGTCAACTTCTTGTCAAGCTGGAGTTGGTGATG
Source organism: Allacma fusca (assembly GCA_947179485.1). Classification (NCBI taxonomy): domain Eukaryota; kingdom Metazoa; phylum Arthropoda; class Collembola; order Symphypleona; family Sminthuridae; genus Allacma; species Allacma fusca. The sequence goes on from OX359245.1 coordinate 75,023,774, forward strand.
AGAACGAGATCCTGTGGTTATTTTGATGTAATTATTGATGGATTTTGTTTAGATTGATTACGATTACACACACCATAAACCGAAATGTTATAACCACCTTTATTTTTTGAGCTCCAAGTTTGTCCAACAAATGCATAGTTAAAAATTGTAACTGTGATACCAGGGCTCCGAAAATACATCCGAAATTGTAGGATAAGTGCAAAGGCAAATGCAAGAGCAAACATGGCTTGTACAGCAATGTCCTGTGTGGATGTTGTGTCATCATATGCGAAAAGTTTTAAAATCAAGAAATACCAGGCGAGATACACTCGAAAGGCCCCATACAAAAACCAGGTGAAAGAAATAATTCTGCTCTTAGATTTTCCTGCACACATCTCTACTCTTTCTCCTTCCTTGAGAATAAGTTCAAAAGGGTGTAAACCAAGTTTCGCTGCTACTTGTATCATATAAAGATAGCATTTCGTATCTGTAGAACGCGGCATACTTGTACTTTGCTTTTTTTTGTAGTAAATTACAGGACTGGGCGTTGATGTTTAGAAACACTTGAATCTGACTGGAGTGACTGCTGGAGACTTAAAATGACAACTGATGTCTGAAACGTAGAAGGACCTGAACTAGAGGCTTAACAGGTTCAAAATTTGATGAACAATACCAATATTCTAGGATATTAAAGTAACAATTTAACCGGAACTACCCCAGGAAAACAGGAGAAAAAAATAATTGCGAGTTTACTTCCTAAAATGTTGTTCCAGTATTTACCTGAACAAGCTCAATTAATATTATTAAATACTATTTTCGTTATTGGCACTTTTGATTACAATCATTTTATCAAACGTTATTACTAAAAAATACCGTGCTTAAATATTTAGGATTATACAAATCTGTTTACTCATATTCCGTGAATATAATACTATTATACTATGGAAAACATAAAAAATCTATATTCACTGCAAATATGGGATATCACCCGAAATTGTGCGCTACAGTATGAAAATAAGGAGGGAAACATTATGATTGCGACATTTTTTATAAATGTTTTCCAAGTTGGTAGTATGGCAACACTAAGTCAAATTTTTCCCCAGATTTTCAAAAATGTGTTCCATTGGCATGTTAGATTATTTTAATACCCGTCAAAAGATGTTTTCAAGAGATGCTGAATCTATTTTTCAAAACACTTCACAAGTTAACCCGATGGTTCAAATTCATGCTTTGCATGTGATTGGCTATAACTCATAAATTGTGATGAGAATATTAAGAATTTTTTTCCAGGTTTTGTAATATCATGTGTAAATTTTCTGTTCATGATGGGTAAGGCCCAAATGAAATAAAACTGACCCTTTGTTTGGTCGATTGATGATGATGATGTATTTGGGGACGCGTTTTCCTTGCCCGAATACACAAAAATTGTCAAAATTGAACTGTCACTATTATACATGCTGAAATGTGCCGATCGTAAAAGCATTTCTTGTTTTCCACTTTGGTTTCCTTGTGAGTCTATGACATATGGACGCTCCAATACTTTCACAACAGCATATTTTGATAAATTTTGGCGTCTTTAGATTTTGTTTTACGACTCCTTGGTGAACATCGAGCTTTGAGGACACCTTTTCAGTTAAATTGTTTGCTATAGGAGCGGAAAGGCTTGGTTTAATTACGTGATTAGGAGTTTCACTGGCGGTTTCCGCCTCTGACATGGGTTTATGTTCATTGACTGACGTGTTTATTTCGCTTTTATATAGTTTCATAAGCTCTTCATAAAGAGCGGGAGAAACAACTCGCATAACTTTAGCCATTACTGTGCATATAATAAAACAATTTCACTCGTAAACACTTTTAAAAACACTCGCTAATATGGCTTTCACTAGGTTTTGGTTTCGCAAAAGCAGGCGTTTGGCCGCCTCTTTATCGTTCGAATTGATTCTAATTTTCTTTACGAATTTACAAACTTTTGAGTTTTTCTTTTTACAAACCAACAGCAGCACGGCCAGCACCACGTCTGTGACGGATGTTGTTTCGCGTTTGTACTGAATTGTTTATGCTTGCTCGTTGAATATGGCCTCCACCAGACTGGGGTTTTCTACGTTTCGGCTTTGCCGCGCCCTGACTCTGTCCCACCTTTAGTGGAATTAAATATGACGTTCCTTCCGATCCAAGACCTGCGCTACAACCACCAGCCATTAAAGTTCCCTCCACAGACCCACTTCCGAATTGTAACTGATTTAATTTAGGCTCCAGGAAGCAGGCGTTGTCGTTACACTCTACTTGGTGCATGACCAAACTGTTATTGATTTTAGAAACGGGGTTTGAAGTGTAAAAATACACTTGTTTCAGATTTGCTTAAATCCCAAGGTTGAAAATGTTCATCGACGACATCGACGCGTAAAATCGAAACTTGTTCGCAGTTGAGCGGGACGTATGTGACTGGATAAAAATCTTTTTCTACTTCGACATTTATTTGCTTACTCATTTGAAGCTCGGCAATCACAGGCACATGCTGACTGTTAAAGTATTGATTTTCCACACAGTTTAATAAAATCAATAGTCGTTTTGTGCCTGAATCTACGGGAATAATTTCATCTTCACCCTCCTCAATTTCACGGAGAATTTCCTCCTGAACAACAATTTCGTAGCCCACTTGAACACGCGTACCATTCTCAAAGCGAGTTTCAATGGGTATTTCAAAGTAACGTTTTATTGGTGCAGGAAGATCAATGGAAAAGTTTCGTGGTATATCATTCACAAACATGTCACCATTTCCATATTGAAATTTAATGCCAAATTCCGGAAACTTTTCATTCTTAAATGTGTTGTTTAATTCCTGTAAGACGTCTGATACCTTTGTAGTTGCAGGTTCCTTCATAGGCAAGAATAGAATATTAGTGTAGCCAAGACGAAAATATAAGGGATCGCCTGAATATATGCGCTTAAATTCCACATCGTTGAAAGCTGCTAATGCTACTTCCTTTTCAATTTCAAATTTTTCCCGGTTAAATCCCAGGCATCTTACAATTGGTTCAGGCAATGTGATGTAGTCAGATTAATGACCACCCTTTTCCCCAACGGTAATAGTGCATAGGTTTTTAGAATCAAATTCAAAATTGACAGTGAAGCCCGAGTCAAGTAGTCGACCTGACAACGCTGTAAAGAAACGTTTAAAATTTGTTTCTTGATGCTTGTAGAATACGGGCATTCCTTAGAACTGTTGATCAATTATAACCAAGATGCTTTTATAGTTATGCTTCACGCTGGAAATGGTGAATTGTGTTTGAGCTGGTAGCTTCTTATAAACATCCTCGGAAACAATGTCTTCGGCAGAGTATCTTCCGCGTAAAAAATGTTTCCGCTTAAAACCTAGGAGAGCAGCTAGATTTGCAGATAGTTCCAACACTTCATCCGGCGCATCAAAGTTTTGAACGACTGTTACCAAGAATTTATTGTCGGGTAATGCTCGAGTTGGAAAAGAAACTTTGATATTGCTTGCCGATTATGAGTCATTGAGACGGCTTATATACTGTGCGAAACTGGGATCAGTGTTTTTTTATTTTAACAGCAGGAGGTAGATAGCCTGGAAATATAGGCCCAGAAGGAATATCGGTATCTGCTTGTATTGCACGACGAGTTACACGAGGACGCACCACTTTCTTTACAAGCTTTGTTTTTCGCACGATCTGGACTTTGGGCTGAGGAGTATATCTCAATTTCATAATGCCGACGTCGTACATACCACGTTCTAATATTATTGGACGAGATAAACCATTTACAATGTTACCAACTAAACCAACACCGTTTGGATTAGACTTGTTCGGTACGACCGCGTAGAAATTCGTCAAGGCGGAGGGTGAGTTGCCGCGGGAACCACCCAACTTGTATTCTGTATGCACTGACATGTTCACTGCTACTGTAGATCGGCTGATAATGCTGCTGCGGTTACTATTTTTCTCTCTGTTTTATTATCCTGTTCACCACTTGATTGCTCACTAGATGGACCGGGTACCTCTTCCTTGCCACCGTCGATTTTTGCGAGTTTCAACTCCTCGGAATAAAATTGACCAGTAATGTCTTCAGGGGGTTCCCCTAAATCCTCCAACAAATACGTATATTATTTTTTTTATTTGGGGCTTATACTCCGATTTCTTGCCCTTAAGGCCTTACAGAGTTTTCTTTACCTCCTTTATTCTCTTTTTAATTTATTTACAAATTGGAGCCATTCTGGCCCATTAGCTGCGTACTGTGAAGTGGGGCGGCCGCCCATTCCACACTTACTCAACCACAGGCCTGCATGTAAACTCGTCATCATATGACTAATAACCGAAGGTAGAGGTCTAGGCCCTCGCTACGTGTGCAGTCCGCTATACATTAGCACATACAGTTTCAAAGCACATACCCGGTGTCACACACAGCATCCCCAGTCTTGCAAGCATGTATATCATCACACACATACGCAGACTTAGCTATAGAGAGAGAGAGTGAAATGTGAAGCTACAGGTAGAGACAGAGGATATGCAGACAAGGGAGGAGACACGGGACATGCCACGGACACAATCTTATCCGAGATATCAGCAGTCGAAGTATATACAAATACACCAATTCATCTTACGAATCATTATCAGTGTACGGCACACACTACTCCTGCTGATACTCTTCCAAGAATGCGCAACATGCCTCCAGACCTCAACAAATACGTATATGGATACGTATCTTGAACCTTTGCAATGCAAAAGACTTCACGAGACCATGACTCACTATAGCCTGCATACGCAACGACGCTCGCTTATAAAATGAATCTATTAGAACGTTATTTTTGTATTATTACATAATATCTCACCCTTTTCAAATAAATTTTTTGCGCGGGAAATTCGAACCAAATCGTTTACTTTGAATTTTGGCGCGCGTCTCGACGGATCCGATTTTTCATTTAAATATTTTCCATACATTCGCGGCCAAATTTCGTATTTATCTCGAACTGTAACCGCATTTGGAGCCATCCCTATGGTTCTATGAAAACTATTATTATAATTGTCCCGAAAATCTTGCTGAACGTTGAAAATTTTATTCTGAGTCATTTAACGTTGCAATTTTGTAAACAGTGTTCGTATTATTCTCTCAGCCATCGCTGCATTTATATGACTATACACATGATATGGTTTAATATCATTTTCCTTCTGAAATTTTCGAAAATGTTTCGACGTAAATTCCGCCCTTGATCAGTATACAAATACATAGGCTTAGCATTTGCCTCCTTCATAATGGAACTAAAAGCCTTTATCATTGATTCGCTATCCTTGGACTTTATCATCCTTGCATAAGCCCTCTTGCTGAAACTGTCAACAACAATCAATATAAACGTGTTACAATTGTTCCAAGGAGCAATATTCGCAATATCCTTCAAATCCGCTGACCAGGTTTGATTAATAAAATTGACCATTATCTTCCGTCTCTTAATCCTATGACGAACGGGTCGATTTAAAGCATAAGAATCAAGTTGTAATAATTCCCTTTCAATAGCTCGTTTATCCTAGTAGAAATACTAAAACGCAGCAAAATAACTGGTATTAAACTTCTCACTACCGAAATTCACATCCTTCTATACGCCGACGCCATGATTCTCATGGCCACAACTGTAAGAGAACTACAAAAACAAATTAATTTATTACGCGAATTCTTTAAAGCAAATCATCTTAAGGTTAATCTTGGAAAACCAAAATATTTGTCTTTAGAAGATAAGGAAGACTGAAAGATTTTACTGGGATAACGAAGCAATTGAATTGGTGAATAGTTACACATATCTTGGAGTTCCTCTTAAATACAATGGGAAATTTACGCTGGCAAAAGATCACTTCGTGGGAAAAGCTAAAGCAAAGCAATCACAACTGTTCCAACTGATATATAAGAGCCGCATATCTAACATCAAGACCTGTACTAAGCTTTTTAAATCCTTAGTGAACTCAATACTCTTGTATTGCTCACTCATTTCGGCATTAGAATATCTAGATGAAATCGAAAGTTTTCAAGCCAGATTTCTTCGAAGACTATTAAATGCAAGCAATCTCACACCGGACTATATACGTCGACTGGAAACAGACACTCCCAACATAAAATCCGCCTTTTTTAAAGCGACTATGCAATTCATTAGGAGACTACTAACAAAACCTGACACAACACTAAGTTACATTGCCCTCCGTGAACAGCGCATGAACGGAACAACGGAAACATACAACTGGTGGAAAAGGGTTGAATGCGTTTTTAGAGAGCATTGCAACAAGAACATGACCCAAGCAGCATTGACTACCTGAAGGCAAATTATTCTAGTTATCGGAACTTACAATCTGTGGTTAGTAAACGAAGATGTGCGAAAGATGGTAGAAGGGAGAACGATGAAACACTACTGCCAAATAAAAACGAAGATCCGACTCCGTGAATTCTACAACATAGATCTCACATAGGTATTCACTACGCAACTCTACTCTTTCTCCTTCTATGAGATTAAATTCAAAAGGTAATAAACAAAGTTTCGATGCTATTTGAACCATATAAAAATAAAGTTTCAAATCTGTAGGATGTAGCTTACTCATGGTTTTCTCTTACAAAAAACAATTACGGAACTCGGTGTAGATGAGTAGAAACACTTGAATGTGAAAACAGTAATTGTAGTAAATTTCACGAACTTTAGCAATAATTTTAGAAATCAAAATAAAACTTGAGCTATTAGTACACTAGAAATATAAAATTAAGAAACTAATCGCGAGTTTATTTCCTTACGTTAACTACAAAATAAACTAGATCGTGAAAAGCACTAGTTCCACTAATTGTGAAATTAACAGGAAGCGAAGTACCGAACATTCTGTTCCGTGTTTTACATGAATAGTTATTTTTGTGAATATAACTTGTTATCAAATCTACATTTGGACTTGTTTAAGCCAGACATGAAATCAATGAAAGGTGTTCAAGGGATTCTTATATTTCCTGGTTTGCTGACCGTGTTTGAGAACATTTTTTAGATCATCACACGTTCAGTATTTGAACTGAATTACGCTGCGGATTAGTTTTTGCTTTCCCGATGCTTTTTAAAAATTCATTACAACGATGATGCTACAATAATAAAATAGAAGCGATTCAAATCTGCATTATGAAATTTTTTGTAATGCTTTTGCAATTATTTTAATTAAATTATTCGAATAAGCAGCTAACGTATGTTTTTTAATTTATACGAAGCATCTGGGTTGTGGTTGTTCATTGTTGCATACTGATTTGTATTTGAACTCTTCCTGATTTAAGATTGCTGACTACGTGTGCTAAGTTTTAACAAAATCGAATGACAGATTACTGACTCTTCAACATACCGGATTATTTACGAAACGGTTTGACCGATTGAGTTTGTCTATAAATCCACGTAAACGCTATGCCCGGAGAGACAGTGCTCCAAGTTTTAGTGTGTAAAATATAATAATGGTTTCATAGCTGTGTCCGTAAAAACCCAGGTAACTCCGAAATGGTCGAGTTGCCTGAGCTCATTCATTAATTCCTCCAAGTTTTATCCATAGAGACAATGCGTGCCATGTTTCAACAAAATCTAATAAGGTGTTGTTGTGGTTATCGTGGTCACAGACAGTCACACAGATAGGACCAACTCATAATGGGCTCTATAGCGCTGCCCCTGAAAATTTTAGAACCACACGTAATGCACAAAAATTACTTATTTTCCTTGGAATTATTTGTGACCAAATTAATTGTAAATACAATTAGTTAACACGGAAATCCCAAAACTGTAATTGAGTTGTGATAAATTGAATTCCATTTATTCTAATTGTCGATTTTGTGACTACCGGGCTAAGAAATAGGTGATGAGATTTTTGACTTTAAAATTCATGAAGGTAATCACTATAAATGTCAATAATAATTACGAATTGTTTGTAAATTTAATCATTGGTTTAATAAAATCTCTAAAATCTCTTTTTCTCTAAAATAAAAAATAAAAGTTTTACTGTAAGGCGGGATACGTAGATGTCGGTAGTATGTATGATGCTAAAGATGAGGCTTTTCCTTTCCTTTTTAACTAGGAGTACGTGGTATTAGAAAATCCCCGTGTTGCATCCCATTTATTTAAAGCTCCATTTTGGAATTAGAAATTGGAAGTTTGTAAATTCAATTCAATTTATTAGGCATGGAATGTATTTCAGCAATTTTTCAAATTATTGCGAAAAACGCATTCTTATCAGTTCTTAGCTTAGAAGTGTTTTACATGCTTCTTGTAAATCGGAACAAACGCAATCAATGTTGATAGATTCGTTGCTGTTTTTTCCATTTCAAGCATATGCAGTTACAATCGTTTTTCTTAAAAATTCATTGTTGAAGGTGAGACCCCGCCATTTTTCGTGACTTAAGTCAAACAAATAACAAGTAACGCTCCAAATCATGTTATTGAAGCATTACCGTGTTCAAATGTTTAGTAGTTTACAAATATCTTTGGTTAAATTCTCACAATGTGATAATAAATATGATAATAAAATGAACTTCCTCCATCCTGGTAGTGGAAATATGCATATACCCCTGTACATGCTCGATTTTTATATTGTGACATGAACGAAAGCACCAAAAAAGACGAAACCAACGGCAAATGAGGTGTTTCATGGTCAACCGTGCATATAGCAACTGCTTTATCAGATTATTATCAGAAGCAATCATTTTTGTGCAGATGGGAACATTTTGATACTACACGAAAGTTCACATCATTTTGTCTCGTTACAGACGAAATTGTGTAGTAAGTACAGTTATTATAGATAATTACTCTTGGATACAAAACTCGTGAATATTATGAACATTACCGTTACTGAAGCGGAATGACGTATGGAGACATTTTGTGAAATTTTTTGCTCAAATTCGAAAGTAGAGCTTCCAATGTGTTCAACATTTTTGTTCCGTAGGAAATTCCGTTCCGTTCCGTTCCGTTCCGAAACCTTCAAATAATATTGGTCCCGGTTCCGTTCCGGCTGTCGGGACATCGGAACATTTGAACTGACACCGTTCGGAACAAAGGAGTAAAGTATTTGTTCCGTTACAGGTTGTGTTCCGTTCCGTATTATGCTAGTTTTTCCGTTCCGAACCCGTTCCGTTCCGAAATATCCCGGCATTGTTCACAACATGTACGTGAAATGCGTGCACAAATTACTGGCAACTTAATATACATGATATACTTTTAATAGATTGAATGCTAGGGATTGCTATTATTTAATTATATAAAATAATATTTAATAATAATTAGGCCATATGAAAAGAACTACTGTGCAGTATTATATAATTATTATTAATTATTTTTTAGCAATAAATATTTGTAGCGTGTGGATTTCAATGGCCTAACAGTGTTAATTTCCTGCAAGCTTGCTTCATTGCTGCTAATATGTAATTTCGATTTCAGAATTTTCATTTCGAGAAAAATCGCCCATGCGCATGTTTATTAAACAAATTAGTTATTCTGTTGATTTTCATGGAAAACGATACTCGCATTACATATAAGCATTTGCGTATATTAAATCTGTGTTCATCCAATTTCGTTATTTTGGCAAAAAACTGCTTACAAGCCAGAGCTGCTCTCAGGTACCAAAAAATCAGGATCCGCACCTGAACCCGACCCGTATCTGACATTTCAGGTAAAATAATTTCTTCGACCCGAACTTGCTCAGTCGGATCCGAGCCAATACTTTACTTGTCAGGTATTTTTCGTCGGGTATTTCTAGAATACCCATACCTGAAAAATTACCTGAAGCTTGGATCCGATGTAAACCCGACCCGAACCTGACCCGAACCTGAACCCGCACTTGGCTTTCAGGTATTTCAAGCTATTGAACTTTAATATTATTGGTAGCTCTAAAAGTTTGAGTAAACGGACTAAAAATGCAGGTGAATTTATCAGTCTCACCACAGTAAGTGAAATGGCTGTACGCTGCTGATTTCTTTACTGGCTTGTGGTCTTGTCTTCAGTCATCTTGACTTTGATTTAATTCTTTAATGGCTTCGGCTACTTCTTCACTCATGTTGAAAACTCAGTTTCCATTGAAACCGTTGGATACCCGTACTTGAAAAATTACCTGAAGTTCGGATCCGATGTAAACCCGATCATATTCCGACCCGATCCTGAACCCGCACTTGATATTCACGTATTTCACCCGCTGATTTAATGTTAATCTTATTGCTAGCCTAAACTGGGCAAAATATTTGCATACCTTAAATTTTATTCTACATATTTTTAGATTCTTTCGTAGAGCCTACAGTTTAGCCTACATTCATAGATCCCTCCTGAGATTTGACCTACCTACAACCTGCATACAACACTCCCGAGATTTGTCCCTATACCTACTACCGATATGCGTCTTTTTCGGGATTGAACGACAGAGTAATATTCTTTAAGATCCTCTCTTATTTCGAAGTTTTTGTGTACGGATAATTTTAGACAATAAATTTACACACTGATTCTGTTGAATCAACTTTTCACTTTGCAACACGAAATGAAAATAAAATTGAAATCGTTTGCACCGCAGCAAGTTAATAAAAGTAAAAAAACATGTTCAAGAAACTCTAGATGGGGGTCTATTCAGCATTTTGGAATGTCAAAGGCTCGAACATACATATCGTGAACCAAATTCTAAAAAGTACCATCTTCAATGGATACCTCAAACGATATATATTTTTTTCTCGAAATATACAGTCTACATACAAGTGCCTACAAATTATTAGAAAATTTGAGCATAACCTACAATTTTATCAACTTAGTAAATATGTAGGGTATACCGTCAGCTTTGTTTTAGAAGTTTATGAGTAAATGAACTAATAATTACAAGTGTATTTATGAGTCTCACCACAGTAATTGAAATGGCTGTGTGCTATTGATTTTTTCTCTGGCTTATGACGACCATGTTTTGAGTCATCTTCACTTTGATTTAATTCTTCGATGATTTCGGCTACTTCTTCACTTATATTGAAATCTTACAGTTTCCATTCAAACACGCTTAAAGCTTGTGCTAATTATATCGAAATTATGACTTAATTATGACGAAATTGTTAAATAAAAAACCATTGCACTTTAACTCTCATCGATAATCACTGTATGACGGTTTGCTAAACACTTCGGTATGTATTCACTGTTTTTCCCAAACCAAGTGCCCTTATAAATATTGCATGCAGAATGGAAGGTTTATTCACGTGAAGTTTGATTTTTTTGGCGGAAATAATTACCTGCAAATTACCTGAAATGTCAAGTTCGGGTTCAGGTAATTCAAATACTGTGACCCGAACTTGAACCCGATAAATTGTTCAGGTATTTTATTTTACCCGAACTTGACGGTAACCCGACCTGAATTTTCAGGTGCGGATCTTACACCTACCCGCACTCGACCCGATATTCAGGTACTTAATTTTAGTTAACCCGAACCCGAACCGACCCGACGGGTATTTTTCAGGTACTACCTGATACCTGCAAGCAGCTCTGTTACAAGCCAGTGCGATAAGAAATGTGTTTCCATTCTAGTTGAACGATGGCGCAACACTTCAGAAATTGTACCGGGATCGGTTCGGAACGGAACAGAACGATTCCGCTTTCCGATGTCATAAATTATATGGGACATTTTTCGTACCGACGCTCTGAACCGTCCCGGTCCCAATATTATCGGTACAAGTGCTCATGTTCCGGTTTTGTCCCGATTCAATGACGGAACCAAAAAGAATGTTCCGAAATTGTTCCGTTCCGTTTCCGAACACGGAACTTCGGGATTTCGGAAACCCGAAGGAAGCTCTATTCGAAAGTATTACAAGTTGCATTTAAATTGATAAGTACGTTTTATCTAAGTTTTATGTGCGGTTTACTTTATTTACTTCGTATATGCAGTCATACTTGTAACCTAATGTTTTGTAATTGCAATTTAAGTAGCCTAAAATTGCAACTGCCTCATGTAAAATAAGTACAATTGAACCGAACTTGCAAGTTGAATTAGTGGTTTCAAACTTGAATTTCATGTTCAAACTGGAGCCTCATTTTCAAACTTAAGTTTCATTTTCAAACTTGAGTTTCATATTCAAACTTGAGTTTCCAGTTGCGTTCAAGTTTGACTTTAAGCCCATAGGGGACATATTTTGACGGTTCCTTGAGCAACCCTTATAGCAAAAGTAGACAGTAATAATATAATAAGTAATGATTAAAATAGTGCATTAACTTCCATTTTTGATAATGAACTGTAAGCAAATCACACGAGAATGGCATTCAATATATTTGAGTTTAAATACATCCTTTGGCTGCCAATTCGATCCATTAAATATAAATGCCAAAATTTGCTTAATGAAGCATAATCAATGTATTGTTTGATGTTTGATATTTCTAAATAGGATTTAGAAAGAAAATAATAATCCACGGTGTTATTTAAGTCAAATTCTGACTAATCCAAATAAATACTCTCATGAACAACAAAAATAGGAAATAGTCAAATCGCTTGGAAATCATTAATTGGCTTCCTTTCAAATTGATACAACGTTCAAACAGAAATACAACAACAAAATAAAATAGTGTTCATAAAAGCAAGACTTGTTCAAACAGCGAACAGAATGTTCTGTATAGTTTACTTTTTTGGAATTAAAGTAATTACTTGAGTTAAATTGTAGAAATTTAATTATTTTCTCGCGAATATTTTCACTACGCTATATTTCTGGTGCTTTTAGGGTTAAATTGTTCTCTACTTTCCCAGACACTTGATATTTTTCATAAACTTTTATACTAGTACGGCTTTCAAAGTCCAAGAGCCTGTATATATCAGCACCCAGTTTTGTACCTTTCTATTAAAAAAATAGCACTAGTATGTTGCGTCCTACGGATTTGAAACTGTATCTCTATATGATACAAGTTGCAGCAAAACTATACTTGGTACCTTTCAGACTAATTCTGAAGGACGGAGAAACGGTTGAGATGCGAATTGGAGGACAAAAACAGAAATTGTTTTCCTTTGTCATATTTGCCTATGGAGGTTTTCGAATATGTCTCGCTTGGTATTTCCTGATTTTAAAACTTTTAGCCTATGATGACACAACAACCACTCAGAACATTGCTATACATGCCGTTTGCACTTGCATTCGGGTATGCAGTTTTTGCTCAATACCGAATGTATTTTCGGACCCCTGATATCACGGTTACAATTTTTAACTTGACATTCTTAGGAGAAACATGGAATCCAAAAATCGAAGGTAAAAATCATATATCAAATTGTAAAATCGCAATGAATCATAATATCAATAATTGAACCTTACAACATCCACAGGATCGCGTTCTCTTCTCCAACTCCAACTTGACAAGAACTTGACTTTTCGGGAGAAGTTTGTGATTCTGCTCCCATGCATAGCTGTTGTACTTTGTCTGAGTTTAGGAATATTTGTGAGCATATTGTGCACCAATCTACATTTGTACCGCTTCCTTCACAAGTCCCTGCGGAACCCATTAACTTTTACCCTACTCTGGTTGCAAGAGTTAATCTTGGAGTACGCCTACTGTTTGATAGGAGGAATGTTCTTGAGTAGTTGCATTTTATTTTTTGCAAACATGAACAGGACATTGCATCAGCGAGCTGAGTCATTGAGGTGAACTGATATACTATTTAGAGAATCAAATTTATTGTTGTTTACGGTAACGGTTTTAATTTCAATAGGCATCATCCATTCCGAAAAGAGAACCTGGTGCGATTGATTTCACAATGTGTTACTGCTCAGCTTCTAATTCAAATATTTAATGAGGGGTACTCCTTAGTGTTATACGTTTGCAAACTTACTCTACTGATAATTTCGATCCTGATGGGTTATTCTGGTGTCCGAGTATTTTCTCATAACATTGTTACTGCTATTTTCTTCCTTTTAATGGCAATATATCTTAGTACGTTATTTATTATTGTATTTGGGGACGCGTTTTCCTTGCCGGAATATACGAAAATTGTCAAAATTGAACTGTCTCTATTATACATGCTGAAATGTGCCGATCGTAAAAGCATTTCTTGGCGTAAGAAACGAATTCCCGCGATCGCACCAGTTGGTGTCAAAATTGGTCCGTTTCACACAATCGAAAGGGAATCCACGCCAGTATTTCTAGATTTTGTGGCACGATCTATTACCAATCTTTTAGTTGGTATTAATTAAATCTGTTGACATTGACAAATATACGGTGGGATTTACGTGTTGTACTAAAGCACAACTTTAATATGTAGCAATATTATCCATGTTTGTATAAATGTTTTGATTGTGTGTAACAGTTTCAGTATTATTGTAATGTATGTAGTAATAAAAACATGATGAAATATGCATATGTTTGCAAATGAAATATACTACCTAAAACGTACATATACATTTGGATTGAAATAAGTGAACGTGATGTAATGAGTACAGACACCTAGAAAGATTTTTGTATAGTCAATTAATAAATTCCTTTAAATTACTCAGCAACTCCTATGCAGCTACAACGTAAAATTAATATTTATATACTATCCATTCTTCCAATTTAAGCGTGTCTACATTTGCGACTTGGTGTAAAATGGTCTTGTGAGTCAAATTTACGCGCGATTTAAATGATTATACCACTGCGCAGCCAGAAATAGCTTACAACTGTTTCTACAGTCTTACTACTGTTTCTACACAGCCAGCAATTGCTGGCTGTGTAGTGCTCACTGGAAATTTCTTATTTTTAATAATTGTTAACATTTCGTCATTTTAATTTGCATTTATTGTACCTTGAAAAATTCGCTGATTCTTTAAGAAAAATGTTTTCGGCTGCTTGTTGGTGTATTTGATTTTAATTTTTGACTAAACTGGTATTTGTAATAAGAAATTGTCTTTCTCCCACATTTCTGTGCTGCAGCTTTCATTGCTGTTGCAAAATTTTCAAGCCTCCGAATTTATTTCCTTGAAATCCGTCTAAAATTTGCTACAAGACATTTTGGAAACTTTTCTGAACGATCCTGTTTACATAAAAAGAGAATTTGTGTGAACGTCGTTAATATTTCCTACTAAAGAGTGCAAAAAGATATTCAACAAACCGTTTTGACATTATACACACAAGTAACTCAAAACTATATCAGAAATACAAGGAAACACACACTTTTTCCGGGGTTACTGCCTGGAGGTAGAGCTACTTTTGGGATCGGAATACACCCGGGATTTGGGTTCGGGATCGGGAACGGGTTCGAGTTCGGGTGTCTAATTAATGTTCCCAAATACTTTGGGACCAGGTTCAGGAACATGCTCAGCAGACCCGGGATTTCGGGATCGGGACCGGGTTTGGGAACGGGTTCAAGCTTGATGAAGATATTTGTTTTCCCGTCGGGAACCGGGAACATCTCCTTTCCCACACCCGTTACACGCTTCACGTTCCCGGGAACAACGCATCCATCTAGCGGGGGAAAAAATACAAAGTATGCACGGCTTTTCTCGTTAAAGTGTTGAGATAATAATTTTACGTAAGCAAATTGAGCCGTTTCGCATATAGTCAGTTGGGATCGCATCGTAGTGATTTCCACCTACTCTAACTTGCTAGATGAAAGGCATTGCAAAACTCATAGTGGGGATCGTTTAAGCAGTCTTCCTGCAGCTTTTTCGGCAACGCAGCCCAGCCTTTTGATGACCATTGTTAATAGTGCCTACATCTATTGTTGCATGGTACGCATGCATAAGTATTGCTAAATCAATAAAAATGTAAAGAAAAAAATTGATTTAGACTAACTGCACTGGTCCCGAGAACGAGTCCGGGTTAAAGGGATTCGAGATCGGGATTGGGAGCAAATTTTATCTGATTTCCGGTTCGGGATCAAGATCGGGTTTGAGATCAACGATTCAAGCATATTTAATATCTGGGTTTTTGTGCACTCGATCCCAGTATTTCGGGAACGGGTTCGGGTGTGAGTCCGAAAATATTAATGACCCGATTTTTGGGATCGGGTTCGGGAATGGGATCAAACCTTTCGTTCCCACAAGTAGCTATACCTGCAAGTCTGTTCGTTAAATTACTCAATTGCGCCGTTTTTTCAAAACTCGTCATTTTTTGTCTATATACTGTCCCGTTATGAAATACTCGCTGTCCCAAAATAAAACGGGGCAAACATTCCCCTCCGTCCCATAATGGTCATAGCATAACTAATTTCATGGTTACATCAATTAAACAAAAACAACTGAATTTTGTTTACTAAAGAATACATTTAAAAATAATAATGTAAAGTCAAAACCGTTCCGTGTATTAGAAAAATGTTTGGTTTTGTGAATGCTCTATTTTGCACAAGTTAATTGTGTTCCAAATATCAAAATAATTACGTTTGCGATTGCCTAGTGTGGAAAAACAGTTCAGGATGCTATTCGAAATTATAGTCAACGTGTCAAGGTATAAACATTTGAACACATCCGAGAAAAGGAAGACTGATTTCCTCATTATTTAGCAAATATTCCATAAAACTAAAAGGGTGAAATTTCTGCTTGTGCACTTACACTTACCTGAAATTGCGCACGAAAACCGTTTTAGTAATTAAAGCATGCAATTAACAAAAATTTCATTCCTCGTATAAGACAAAACTATTTTGTCCTTTGAGCTTGACATAGTTTGACACCAAATTTTGGTATTACTATTGGATTCACTTCGTGAAAATGTTTCAGTCTAGAGTGTAAATTGTTCAATTCACAAAACCTAGCATTAATACTGGCAATTAACAATTGAGCAGTTTTCCACAATGAACTCGAATGATTTCATTTTGATTTGTTATCCTAAAGACGTTTTACATCGATGTATTCAAAGGAAGATTTTGTAAACTATTATTGTTTATGATATTTACGAAAATTTTCCACCTTGCGCTAAATTTGAACCAAAAAAGGAACCTTAGTTTAAAATTCTTTATGAACTAATGAATGTATTTTCAGCTTTTTTAGCCCGTTACCCACAAAACGTTTGTAATAATCCGAGTATGCAATGAACAATAAAATCCCTTCCACATATTGTTATGTACGGTATTACCCGGATATTGATGTTGCGTGGGTAATAGACAATGTAGCCTAGGTTCGGGTGTTCCATCCCCTGAATTCCTGGAATCCGATGTTGTTGGAAACGCATGAATAAATGGAACTATTAAATTCTGTGTGTAGTCCGTTTTATTAACTTTTGGCCAATTTATTGTTCCTAAACTGATACAATTTACACTGAACAATTAACATTTAACACAAATAGAATTTGAAGTCTGAATCTCTTCTTCTCATGAAATCTCCCGATTTCATGTCGCCCCGCTGGCTACCTGTAGAGATCCATCCCGGAGGGAATGGACTCTAGGTGCGACTTCTCTTGATGTTGCTTGCTTGAAGTCGAGATTAGAACTTGTACTTAATCTACGTGTCTTAATCTAAATCTAATCTTATCCTATTCTTAGTTTATTGTTTATTAAATAATCTGAATCATTTCCTTTCCTTTACTTATGATTATGTTAGGTCAGCGTTTGGTCTCACGTAGCCTCTGCTTACGACCTTCTAAACTATTTGCTGACTTAGATTATGCTTATTCTACTCTATTTATAATATATCCGTAACATTCCTCTTCTGGGTAATTGTCGACCTCGACAATGTCATCTATCGAAGTTCAAGTTCATATTATTTGTAATTATACTAATTCTATTTTTGTTACCATACTTTGTAGCTTAATCTTGGTCGTAATAGTAATGGTTGGTCTTTGTAGCATGGTCGTAATGGTATTCATGGGCATTCTTATTGTTAAGGCATTGCATACAATTTTTATACATGTTCATCATCATATGTGTATATACTTTTTGTAATGCTGTACAATATTTGGTGTTATTGTTTGTGTATTTTTCATAAAATCTTAGATATTAAAATCGTTGCACAACAAAATAGGTGTTACCTTTACAATTTGCATATACAATATTTACATGGAATACATTGTTATTTACATCATCATTTAACTTGATTTCTATTGTTATTTATCGTATCTAAGATTAGAAACATCGTAGCAGAATTGAAAATTTTGTACACATGTTTTGAAAAGAATTTGTTTGTAAAACTGTCTTGACTGCTCTCCAAGATCAGCAAAGATTACTTGAAGGCAGATATGAAACTATTGACTCTTGTTTCTATTCTCATTTGATTTCTAATTTTCTCTGATATTGAATACTAGTTGTTGAAACACTGTGACTACTGTCAATTTCTGTTATTACTAGGGTAGTGGCCTAATGTATTGTTAAAGGTGTATTTAATTATTAAGCTTGTAAAATCCCGTGAGTTTCCTTGTAAAACAATTTAACATGTCACAGACAAATCGTTGTGGGGAAATGTGTGATTATCCAATATCACTATCAACGGTTTGAAGTGACGGTCTTGAGCGCAGTAGTGTCGCTCTTAAACACAATTATTTGAAAAACCGACTCGGAAACCTCCTGAGGTCTCTACAGAAAGTTTGAAGAATCTTTTTATTTTCGCCTGTGAAATTTTTGAGTTGTTTTTCGGTGGCTAAATTAGGAATTATGTCCTTCTCATGCACAACTGTTGGCAATTTCACCAAATGTGAAAACATCGTGCTCCATGAAGTTCTGTAAGTGGTTCTTACTACTCCATAAGACATAAAATCATATTGTACCGTGAACTATTTCCTCAATTGAGATAGAAATGTATTTTGGCGATAATCATAAATATATATATATATACCTTGATCTGTAAAAAAATCTTATTTGATGAAATGTGTCAAATTTGTAAGTTAAATTTTCTGTTTAAAATTCCCTTCAGAATTTTGTTTTCTTAATATAATTTTTGTCTTGGGAAACTATGGAATTTATCAGAGCTAATAAGACATTTGATCTTTTAAGATTTAAAACTGATCCTTTGTACTGGATAAACGAAGTGAATTTAATGATTCCGTAAACCTTTATTTTGTCATCTACGATGTGTGTTCACACAGATAGCATCCGTCTTAGACTTTCAACTCAAAATTGTAAAAAGATGTCAACACTGTTTGCAATGTGATTCTCGTTGCCTCTTGCACCTCTCGATTCACATTGGACTAGTTTACAACTAACAATCAAATATATCCATTACTGTAATTTTCTTACTTTTTATATTTTTTATTTAAAGTTCCTCCTACCTATTCGTGGTATATTTTTGTTTATTCTTCTGGTCCCTAGATCATTCATGTAGGCCCTTGGAATAGGTGAAGGTCCTTGTTCTCAAACGACATTAGGATCCTTCTGATCTGGGCACATTCATGTCAATAATTTTGACAAAATTTATTTTCTAACTATCATTTGAAATGCGATACAATTTGCAAGTAAATAATAAAAGAATTACACACAGAAATTCTTTTGGAAGAATCTATCCTTTGGACTTTTGTTTTACTTAATCTGTCTTTCTAGGTACCTAAGATATTAGCACGTCTAGCTAAATAGATTTTGTTAAACTGAAGCTAAGAGATAAACTGATCCTGATCGTAGAGAACTTGCTTATACAGGGGTCTGATTTTTGCTGGAAATTTGGTATCCCGCTCATCCCAAGCGATGAGTAGGTTAGAAATTTAATTTTATCCTTCTCATATGGAGTTAAATGACCTAATAAGTCACAAGGCATCACAATCATCACTCATTGGCTGTTGAGTAAACAAGCCTCAAGAAATTATGATATTGCCTAAAATTTTTGTTAGAACTGAACCTTATCTTGAAACAATTTCATCTTGTTAACAAATAAATCTTTGTTTTCAAAACATAACCTGACTTGATAATGTTGATGTCTAATAAAAACCTAATCACTGGAATCAATGGGGTGAAAAGGAAATTGGAAAGAAAATGGATAATGAATCCATTGATTGGGTTAATGACTGTGGCGCTGATGCCATTGGGCCATGAAAGATATATTGATTTGAATCACATAATCTTTAGACTGTTTTTCCTTTTACTCCTATTGGAGATCTGCCTCTTTAACTAAGTGGAACTTTTCGTTCGTTATTTGAACTTTTATTATTTTCATTTCAGTTTTATATTTTTGTTGTATATGAACTTGATTTTCTGTGTTTTCTCTACCTAACCTTATTCTGCTTACAACTACTTATTCTACTTATTACTTATCCTATTATTTTGCTAATACTATCTTACAATTAATAAATATTTTTAAATATTTTTCCATACAATTTTTATGGTTTTGCGTATTTTTCTTCGTTGTTTTCTTTCTTGCGTTGGTCCTTCCCGGTTGGGTCGGTGTTATAGTTGTACGGTTGCTCTGGTTGTGTGTCGGCTGGCTTGTTGTTGTGTATTGGGCCTCACAATTCTGCATCCGACTAGCTGCTCTATAGAATTTTGGACTAATGCCTGCGTGTCTGCAACATTGTCTAATTCTCTCTCATTCGGTTTTTGTTGATCTGATTTCTTTTTCTGCATTCGAATTCGGTACAGTATTACTGTGAATATAAATATCACTACTGTGGTAATACAACCGAATGAACTAATAATGACTACGGTATAATCCGTGTCTGAAGTTGGAACCTCATTGGATTTCCAATCAATTTCGTTGAATTGCTCCATCCATGGTGGTCTGCTATCCCTCAGCATCGTGGGCTGTTGGTTTTGTATGAATTGTTGTTGAGGTTGTAGTAAAGCCATTTGTTGGTTCCTTTCCATGATTCTCTGGGCTTCTACGTTCGGGTCGTTCGGGTCATACTGCACTATGGCTAGTTTCCCGTCATCCTTGTGGTGTAGTATGTGTACTGTTGGGTCCTTTTGTGATAGCACTGATGCTGTGATAGCTCCGCTTCCGACGGTTATGGCTGGTACCATGTAATTTGCGAACCATTTTCCAACTTGAGTTCCTAGGGTTGCCATCAGTGGTCCTCCCCATGGTTCTGGACTTGGTTGTGCTATCGGCCTGGTTTCGGAAACGTCCATTGCAATTAGAGTTATTGCAAGGCTCAAAAGAATATACCACTTGTATTCCATCCTTGGAAAATTTTGTATCTGTTTTTGGTTTCGTATTTCTGAGTGGTCTCAAGTGTTTGAGCTCTCTGTGGGTGTTGAGATTATAATGAGTACTCTGGTTTAAGAGTCTCTTATTTATATCAGTATATTGTTTGTGTTTTCATCCTCCGGTTGCGAAAGAGAATTCTTTTCCTACTTCCAATGTTGTAATCCGTATGTCCCACTTCCGGTGACATAATCTTTTGTTAGTATTTCTGTCTTATGAACTCTATGAAATGTGTTAGTAAGTAAAATATTTTTGTTTTGTTTTCTATTTTGTATTTTATTTTTATTTGTTTTTCATTTCTAACTACTCTGTTATGGTGACCATTATGTAACATCCGCCGTAATCCCAATGGTTGATGCTACATAAGATCTTAAAAATGTTTTATCGTAGATCATCTCTTGCGAAATAATCTACACTTTACATTCCCTTCGGGAATTTCTTCCGTCATCAGGTAATTTGGCTTCTGCTTTCCCCGCTAGTTCTCCTTCTCTTCCTACCATGACCTGGATGGAATGGTCAGGTTATTATCCTCTGTGACGTTTTAATCATCTTCCTCGGACGGCCCTCTGAGGGTGCCTGTCTCCTCCTCTCCTTCCGCTAGTGTTCGGAATGATATGACTGCGAATCTATTCTCGGATAAAATCTCCGGGTCCCATCTTGCCCGTTCCGATCTTTCCCATAATTGATCCATTAACCTTCTGTGCTCCACAGGGTTTGTTATGGAAAGATAGCTGGTTCTTTGTTGTGTTACTGGATCTCTCCTGAGTTCTTCCTGAATAAAATCATGTCCAAGGTCTCGAAAAATTATTTCAATTCCTGTCCGACCTCTGAGGGTTCGTATGAGATTTATTATGTCGGGTTCATCTGGTCTTCCATCAATGACAACTGATCGCCATTGGGGTGTTTGGAATCGATCTATAGCGCTTGGTACCATATGTATTGGTGTTATTCCTGGTCGTCTCTCGTTTCTTGGCGATAATTGATATGGTTTGTAACTTGGTCCATCTCCACGGTTGCTGATTTGCTCCCGAATCCTGTGAAAGTGTTCTCTTTGCCAGATTCGTATCGTGACAAGTTCGTTTAGGTCTCTGAAAGAACCTGTTTTCCGGGGTTGTCTTAGGGTGGCTACTCCTCCTTTTAGTTTTCTAGCGTATAGGGTAGTTGGCTTTTGGCCTTCCCCTGCTAGTTTCATTGCGAATATCCAGTCTTCCCATTGTCCTAGTTCTTCTTCTATGTCGTCTATTGGATTGGGTTGACTTCTGCCGCTCTGGTTCATCGCTCCAAATTGTCGCCACTCCTGAATTGCCTCGTCCTGATGATAAAGAGTTATGAGCCTTTCGGTCATACTCGCAAATTCTTGAAAACTTAGCATGTGTATTGGTATACTTGCTAGTTGTTGTAAAGCTTTCTCTCCACGTCCGGTGATGGCATCTCCTCTCAGTAGGAAACTATTTATCCACATTTCTTGCTCTCGCCAGGTTGGCTGAGTTCCTATGTCAAACCACATCTGAGTAATCAATCTGCGTAGCTCGGTTCCTGTTAGCCCTTGCATTACTCCTTGATGTTCCCGACATGTTAGGTATGTTGGTACTTGGTGATTGTCAATACCTCTTTGACCATTGAACAGTGTTGTCCAAAGTCTCGGTATCATTTCCCCTGGTGAGATGTTCATGTCTCCTGCCATCGTTTCCAGACGGGTGTTTTCCATTGGTACGTTTCTTCGACTTTGCCCGTATAGGATGAGCAGGTCTCGCTCCCTTGGGTCTAGTCTGCGATAATCTGTGGGATGGTCCATTGCATCATACAGCAATGCCCTTCTTTCCCGGATTAATTCTCCGTGATTGTTGTAGTCTATTCCTGCCTGGTGTTCGGCGTATTCTATGTTTGATTCATGAGCATCTGTTCTGGGTTCGCTTAAGGTGCTAAGCGCCCTTCGTAACTGCTCGAGTCGTAGTTGAGGTGGTTGGGTAGGTTGTTGGTGGATGTCAAGTCTCTCGATAAATGTCTCCCTGTACATTCTGTTGAGCCATCTCACTAGATTTTGCTCTGGACTGTTGGTTGACCGGTGTGAAATATTATATGTTGGAAATCTCTCTGGGTCGATGGTAGATTTCTGGTAACAATGAGGACACATGGTGGATCTTTCCCTGGTGTCCATGTTGTTGCTGAAGTAGTTCGTTCTCCTGGAGTAGTGCACTTCTGTCTGGCTGTGGCGTTCATCTCCGGATATATCTTCCATCACTTGGTCCGGAAATCTTGGCGGTGGTGAGTGGTCCAATGGGTCATTGGCCCTTTCCACCATCTTTTTCACTTGAAGTCGTACCGGATCCAGTTGGCTGTATAACTGTGTCTTGTTTGGGTTGGTAAAGATGACTATTTCCGCATCCTCATCTTCCCAACTTGGTGCTACCATCCATCCACGGACTCCTATGTAAAATGATACGTGAGCTAAATCAACGAATCTTACATCAGGTGAGTCGGGTTGTGCTAGTGGGTCTTCCAGTGCTGGAGCTGGTGTGTTTTCCTGGCGTTCTTCCTTGAACTCCACCTTTCGTTGACGTTGTCTAGCTCGTCTGGACTTCAGTTTGTCTTCAATGGGTGGTATAGGTTGTCCCGTTATCGTGGATGGTCCGGGTGACGGTGACCTTGATCCTCGTCTGTCCCTTGTATCGTTAAATATTACAGTCCTAATGGGTGAGTATACTCTAACCCTGGGTCGCTCAATTTCTGGCTCTGGACCTCGTCGTCGTCCTCTATACTGGAATGTACAGTTTGGAGCGTTGTCTCTTCCATACAACCTGTCCAACTCGGGTCTACTCCTTCGGATGTATTGTACCGGAATATCCTTTTGTCTTTGCCAAGCTTCATGTGCTGCTAACTTGGTCTTTGGTCGTATGGGTGGCTTATGGCCATGTTTGAGTGGGCAGTATTCGCATCTGGTCTGCACCCACTTACTGTCTGTCTCATTGTCTGACGAACTATCTACCTGATGTTCCAATGGTGGCTTTTCTTCGTCGTCTAAGACTTCTTCCTTGATTACGTTCAATGATGTTCCCGCTCCTTCTTCTTGAGCTTCCATAGCTTGTTCCGTTGGCACAGCCGGTTCCTCTTCTGAGGCCAAAACCGGTCCTTCTGCTCCCTCTGTCCTTCGTGGGTGGCTTCTTCCGGGGTCACTTTTCCGTATTGGATCCTGGTTCCCTCCGAAGTCCATTCCGACGGACGTGCCAATATAGATTACCATTCTGAGGGTAAATCGTACAAGCTGTTGAATAATCCCTGTAGGTCTTCCTGACGATGAGTGAGCCTCCTCTTCCTCGATTCGTGCCAGCATAAGCTGTAGCTGTTGTTTTAAGAATTGTTTACTATAACTGACGGGTGACCATGCGTTGGTCGGTCCTACGAATGCATCTCGCCTCTGCCGTTCTCTGGCTGTTCGTTCCGACGTTCGCTGGAAGAGTGGGTGGGTTTGTGAGACGTTGGCGTGTGCCTTTGTCTCCCATCCCTTGAGTTCTTCTTCTTCGAGATGGTCAACTCCATTGTATACGTGTGGTATGAGCAAAACTATCGTCCAGTTTGCTTCTGTGATTGTCGTTGCTAGTGCGAAGTGTACAACTTCACCTATTGCAATTTCCTCGGTGGGGTGAACATAGTCTTCCCCTTTTGTGATACTGTGAGGGTTGTTTTGCATCTGGCGTTGTAGGTTATTTATCTGGTCTTTTGCCAAGATACTTCGCCTGGTGCGTTTATGTATGGTTTTGAGTCCCAAAATTTGGATGACTTTGTCAATGAATTTCCCGTATTGTATTTCATATTCCTTCCAAATTTCGTATTTGGTTTGTAATGGTAACTGGATTGGTTTTGTTATTAAGTCCATTGCGACTGATTGTAAAGTTCTGGTCGTTAGATGGTAACCGTCACGTATTGCTTGTGACATTAACCAAATAGCTTGCGGTAATTTCCGTTGGTCTCGAATCTTTTGTCGTCGTTCCTCTTCCTCCGAAGTGGGTTCAGGAGCATGTCGTCGCACTCTCCCGTTTTCGGATTCTTCCTCTTCCACTTCCTTGCCTAAAGCTTGATTCCATACTTTGGCTACAGAAGTTTCGTTGAGGTAATGAGCATTCCTTTGGATATCATCTGGTAATGCTATTAAATTCGGAGATATTTCTGTTGCTGTTGGATCTTTCTTAAGAAAATCTTCTAGTTCTTTTTCCTCACTGGCGTTGACGGGCATTATCATCCAGATGGGTCGTTGGTCTGGTAGTTGGGACTCAATGAGTACCCAGTCCTGTGGTATTTTGACTGTCTTGAGTGGTTTATTCCATCTCCTGACTGCGTCTAGGATTGAGCTGGTATAGACTCCTACTATGACCATTCCCGTGGTACACATGCCTACGGCTCCTGCTACTCCTCGTACTACTCCATTCTGCCAGAGTCGGTGCGCTGTAGCTGAACCGAAACTTTGGTATCGTACGGCTGAATTTCCGACCGGTGGGCATTCCCGTTGGCCGTAAGGGTCATAGTGTCCGATTTCCTCTGAGTCTTCCTTATTTTCAAAGTCTAGGCTGACATGGTCAAAGCCTCTTGGACTGGTTAGATTCTCGGTTTCCAATCGGGTCCACCACTGGTAGTGTGATGCCCGGGTTGTTGGATATGGTCCGTAGTGTCCCGTCAATTCCTTTCTCAAGGTTGATTGTCCTACAGCAGATGTAATTAAACCGAACATTAATAAGAATGATAGCCAACTGTTACCGAGGTAAGGTATGGGTCCTCCTCGTCTTCCTCCTCCTCCACGTCCCATCTCCGGCGTGTGAGGTGGCGTTTGAATTGATGAGGTTGACTGTCTTGGTTCCTCGTCGTCACTGAGGATGACGGTTCCGTCCTGGGGTGAGTTGGCAAAATCAGCCAATGAAAGCTGGTGGTGATTAACAATTTCCGTTGTATCTGAAGTTATTGATGATTCTCGATCTTTGGGTCTTCTCTTTGATCTGATCACCTCAAAATCCTCTGAACTACTGCTCTGGTCGTTGTGTTGTTCGGCTATAGATAGCTCAGATGTTGCAACTTCGACGTTTTGTGCTGGTGAGGGTGGCATTTCCGTTGCCATTCCTGTTGAGCTTGCTGTTTCTGGACCATTTCGTTTTTCTTGAGCGAGCAAACGCTCTAGCTCTCCGGATGTGGCTGTTGACGTTGGAATGTTCGTTGGTTCAAAGTGTGCTGGAGGTAATTCTCTGGTTTGAAGGTCTATTTTTGACTCAGCGCATACCAAGTGAAAGTCGTTATCATTTCTCCACTTTATCCATTCCTGGCGGTGGCGTGCTAATTCTTTCATTAATTCTTCCTTTTGCTTTTTCGCACTGTCTGCGTTGACATTTTGTCTGGCAAGGTTGCGGATGATTTCCCCGAGATCTTTTATTCGGTTTACCATCTCCTCGTGCTTCCCTGCTTTCCTGGAGTCTTCTCCGATTTTTATGGTGTTCGACTGCCATTTCGCCGGTGGTTGGGTTGGTGCTGTGCTCTGTCCGAATAGCTCTAAGATAGTCATCTGAGCCTCCTTCTTGACCTTCTTCTCCTTCTTTGCACGTTTCTTTGCATGATGTTCACATTCCTGTTGTACCACTGGTCCACTATCGGTTGCAATTACTTGTCGTACCCTTTTACATCCTTTCCTACTACAGGTTTGGATGGGTACTGTCTCTTCCTCTTCTGAGTCTGAAGAAGATTCATTGGCGGTATCTCTGTCCGCTGTTGTAGCTGTGTCCGTGGCAGTTTCCTCGCTCCATAATGTCACAGCTACTGATGGTGGAGTCACTACAGGTACTTCCACTGGTCTCTCTCTTTGAGCGATGCAAACTGCACGCTGTGGCTTAGGTGGTTCACTATTGACCGGTATTGTTGGCGGTGGCATCTTTGTGACCGCTGTGTAGCTTAAAGCTGGAGCTGCTATGGGTGCTGTTAGTATTGACTCCCTCTCCATTCGGTCCTTATACTCTCTCGCTGATGGCGATAGAAATGGCGAAGGTGGTGGGGTTGACTCTCTCCTGCTCCTTGACCGCGCTGGACTATCATAGCGGCTCCTTGACCTGTCGTCCTCCCGTCGCTTCTTCCTTTCCGATGACGACTCCGTCTCCCGCTTCCTGGTCCTGCTGTCCTTGGAGCTGTGTCTTTCCCTTGAACTTTCTCTTGAGCTTCTGTGGTGTCTGCTCGAACTTTCTCCAGTAGTGATGGCCCGCCCGCGGCCTCTCCCGGCTGGTACCATATGTGCCGAGTAGGCTGCGAATCTCGGAGGCTCCCTTCGTCGGTCCTCCAAGTTTCCTCGTCTCAGATCGGGTCCATAGTTGTCATCAATACGTCTGTTGATTCTATGGGTTACGTCCTCGACCTGTTCTTCATGTTGCGGTAACCATTCACTGATGTCGGGGATGTTGACTCGGGTCACTCCACAAATAGGGTCGGCTCCCATCACTTTCCGAGATGAGCTTCGACTGGTCTTGCCTCGTTCATATTGAAGGCTTGGCGTAAATGCCCAAGGATCGTGTTCATAATCTCCCCTTGGATTTCTTTGTCCGGGTACATCCTTCTCCTGTCTGTAGTTCTGAACTAGCCATGGATCATCTGGCTGTCTATTGCGTGTTCTACAGATAGGGATCTGTCGGCGTATGGGAGTGGGATTAAACTCTTGTCCTTTGAAAAGGTAAACAAGATCATCTGGCGCTCGTTCGCCTTTGTCTACTTCCACCTGCTGCTCCGGAAAATTTATCGACCCGCAAAAGTGCGGTTCTCGTCGTAATATGCGGTAATCTAATGTTAACTCTCTAGGTTTCCTGAGAGCTCCAATTAGTACTGAATGGGTTACGATTTCTCATCCATCTCGTCCTTGGATGATAATCCTGTGGGGTAACTTCCCGTCTACTCTGAGAACAACTTCCAGTCGTCCCGTATCTGAGTTTGGTAAAATTTTTGCTTGTGGTATTTCCACTTCAGTTTGACTCACGTATTGGGTCCAATAACGTGGTCGATCGTCGTCGTCCCTGTCGACGGCGGGTAGGGCGTCTTGGCGTGGAGTCTCGTTGGTTCGAGACCCGGATGCACGTGACCCTCTGTTCTCTGACATCTGGTTGAAGATAAAATACTTTGCAGTAATCTGATTTAATGATTGTGTACGTACCTACGTATCGGATTCTCCTTCGACCTTGTCGTATGAGGTAACTAATGAGATTTATACGGTCTCCAATCCTGAGGTCAATCTCGCTTTGACCAAAACTAACACAGTTTGGTATTGTTGTTAGGTATCTGGTGGTACTCATCCGCTTTCAGACTGATCCAAATCTTCTCGTCCTTTGTCTGGTACGAGTTGGGTATCGTCTACTTTCTCCGGTTTCTTCAGCGCTTCCTTCTTGAGGTGTTTTGACTGCTTCTTCAGCTCCCGGATTTCCTCCTGAACTTGTTGAAGCTCCTGCTGGATCTGTATTCGTCGGGTTCTGAGGATCGCTGAATGTCTCTCGGTGGTCTGACGTATTTGTTCTAATTCTCTCAGGCCTTCTGGGACTGTCTTTCGTGATGACATCCAATGACCTGTCCTCTTCTGTAGAAAATTCTACAGGTGTATTAATGGCTTCTGTATGCGTATCTACAGAGTCTTGTCCGTTTTCTTCCGTTGGAACTTCCTGGAACTCTTCGTCCTCTTCTGTAGAATTTTCTACAAGGACTTCTCGTTCCGAGGGTTGTTTGAATTGTTGGCTAGACTGTTTGCTGCTCGTATCTGATTTTTCAGAATATTCTTGGCTCTCTCGGTTTGTTCTATTTCTCTCTCCACTCGTGCTATTGCCTCTCTGATCCGACTGCCTTGCGCTTGTAGGCTTTGCAGTGTCTGTCTCTGAGCTTCGCTGGGTGGGCTTGGTGTTGAATTCCACAAAGGGGGACTCTTCCAAGGCCTTTTGCTCATCTGAGTGAAGCAATTGTATTGAACTATCCGCCTCTACTGAGGGCCAAGGCACCTCAACTCGTGAAGTCGCTTCTGAAGGTCCTTGATTTCCTGTTTCAATTTCTCCAGGTCTCCCTCTCTCTGTCGTAGGCGGTTGATTAATTCTCGGTTCTGATCCCGAATTGTAAGAATTTGTCTCTCTACACTCACTGCTGTCGTCCACATCAAATTCTGTTGGACTTATCCCTGAACTACTTAATTTCTTAAGTGTTTTAAAGTCACTTTCGACAATAAGTGGTTGAGTTTCTTCCTCACCTTCGGATATTACACCTGAGCTATTTTCAGCTGGTTTATTAAATCCGAAATATCTTCTTTGGCTTTCTGAGTTTCCTGGAGGGTTGCCTTGTGATCTCCCTCGAGTTGTTTCAATTTGTTCAGTATTTCCTGTTGTTCCGAAATCTGATGTAAAATTCTTTGTTTGAGACGAATTTCGTTCTCCTTTGCCTTGATTAATTGGGCTTGTAATCCCTGGATGATTAGGATTAATTCTCTCTTTGTGTGTGTCATCAGTTACTCTGGTTGACCCTCGTCTTGTGATTTCTCCACTTGTGGGCAGAAACTTGACGTTTGAGGTTTTGTTTCTTGAATTAGCAGTTCTAAGTCTGCGATTCTCTGTTTGATGTACTCTTCCTGAGCTGCGTACTTCCAAATTTTTATTTGGACTAAATTCCTCTGTTGTTTCAATCCCCTTATCTCGTCCCTGATTTCCTCTAGGGTGTTCATTTACTTTCGAGCGAGTGAAATATGGGTAATTTTTATCTAAAAATTCCCTATTATCTGAATAATTTTCTGACGAAAATTTTCTTACTTGTGTACTTGACTGCTTAGTAGTACGTTTTCCTCCTTGAGTGTTATCTTTGTGTTGATTTGGTCCCTGGTTTGATTTCCCTCCTTCACTTGGGGTGATTTGAGAGTGTGAGTAATTTTTGTCACAAAATTCTCCTCTCTGTTGTACTGGCTGAGTTTGGTCACTTGAACTGTCTGAGTAACTTTCGGATGAAAATTCTCTAGTTATTTCTTCAGTTTGAGCAGGTTGAACTTTAAAAGTCACCTTCTTGCTCGTGGTTGAACTGTTATCTGGAGTGGTCGAACTCTTAAGAATTGACCGTGGCTGACTCACTGTAACTTTTCCACACTTGTTCCAATTTTGTTTTGTTACCAATTCCACTATATCGGAATCTATATCGTAACTATACTCGTCCTCAATGTGTTCTCGCTGGAGGCACTTCTTAAGCCTTTCCACATGGACTTTCTGTCTCTTTTTAGAATTCCTAAGGTCTTGAATGATATAATTGTCTTTGGCTAAAACTTCTATGACTACAAAGGGTCCTTTATAAGGGTGAAGAAAGCGTTCGCTCTTTCCAACTATCCTGGTCGGTGTAAAGACTCGCACTGTGTCTCCGATGTTGAATTTAACGAACCTTCTTTTCCTATCATACCAATCCTTACTGTAGTCCTGACGTTCCCTTATCTTAGCAATAGCCTTTTCTATTCTAGTAGTGGCTTCCTCAGCACTCATAAAATTAGTGTCGACGCTGCTTAAACACAGTTGTAAGTTAAAATCATATATGGGTTGTCGCCTAAACATCATAAAATAAGGAGTTTCTTTGGTCACGTCATGGTGACTGCAATTGTAAGCATTTATTAGAAACGGTAAACAACTGCACCATAGTGCTTGCTCTTTTTGAGTATAATGACTCAGCATAGTGCTTATAGTCTGGACCATTCTTTCTATTTGTCCAACACTATTATGTCTTAGTGCTGTAGATGTAGAATGGTTCATGCCTAATCTGCGAAGTAATGCTTGAGTGATTTCCGCTCTGAATTCGGATCCTCCGTCACTCAGCAAGTTTTTAAACAGTCCGTATTTTAAAACTACTTTGTGAAGCAAAAACTCTGCTATCCTGTCAGCAGTTTTATCTGGAATTGCTTCTGCGATCACGAACTTTGAAACATAATCTTGTGCGATTATAATGTACTTATTCCCTTTTATGCTAATTTGCATGGGTCCAATGAGATCAATACATAATGCATCTCCTACATTTTCTATCCTGATTGGATGAAGTAGTCCTGCTGGTTTCATTCTCATGGATTTAGCTGCTTGGCAACTTTCACATGACATGACATATTTTGCTACTGAGACGTTCATTTTTCTCCAAAATAATTTTTGTTGAGTCTATGAAGAGTTTTCTGGAATCCTAAATGTCCTCCGCATAGGATCCCATCATGAGCTTTTGATAGTAGGAAATTTCTAAGTACTCGGGGTACGTATAACTTACGTCCATCTTTATGTACTATAGTAAGAATCCCTTCTTCATCAATTTCATATCGGCTATACTTTTCTTTGTCCTTCCAATTTAACGTATGCCGCATCTTTATTTTGTCCATGATGAATAAACAGTCTGGATCGTCCCTTTGCATCTCCTGCATGTTATGTTCCTCTAACATAGTAACTTGCTCTTCATCTTCAAGTATCCTACACACGGGTTTGTGTGTGGAAGAAGTATCTTTGCTCCCTTCGCACCCCTGTAGTGCGTGAGCTCCTGGAACAAATTTTATTGCTCTATTTAATGACATGTCCTCAGTTTTCTGAGCGTCTTTATCCTTTGGGTCTTCATCCTGTGAAAGACATAGTGAATGTGACGTCTTTTTACTTGTCACAACACCCTGCCCTTTCAAAGGTTGAATCTTCCATGATCTTCCATCGGTGAATTTAATTTCACCTTCCTGGATATTTTTCCTCAGCTCTTCTACTGTGGTTGCCAGTAGAGAGTAATTATCTTCATTATCTTGATTCTCTGTGGATATGTACGTATGCGACGGCGGAGGGTTTTTATTTTCCTCCGACTCGCATGCTGCAGATCTTCGTTGGATATTTTTCATCCATTCATCCACATCTCTGGAAATCTTCATCGCCTTGATCCGCTGTGGGGTATCAAGATCCGGATTGTTAGCATATCCTGGACTTTCTGCATCAGGAACTTGATCAGTCTTCCTGGCAGATTGTGCAGTGTATGTCTTCAATTGCGAAATAACTTCCTGTTTGAGCTTCCATTCATCTCCTTTTGCTGACGTTGGATTCCTCCAAGTCTCTTCAAATGCAAACCATTTCTCTTCATCTGTGGGATCGTGTCCGGATGGAATGTGATTTTCCACACTGAACTTTTCCTGTCTCAGTGTCGGTCGGTCGCATTCCTTTTGGACGTTCCTATCTTCATCCGTGAGTACCAATTTCTTGGCCTCTTTAGGACTGGCGGGGTGGGTGGGCGGGTTAGTTGAGGACTTCTTTTGTGTAGTCTCAGCTGCCTGGCTCACCAGATCCGCTGTCTCCTGATTCTTCAATGTTTGATCATGGACTTTCGTATCGGAGTCTACAATTATGGCTGGTGGTAGATGTACAGCTTTAGTTTCAGCCTCACCTGCCCCATCCATTGTTGTGAATTCCATTGTACTCCGTGTCATCTGTCCTTGGGATTTTGGTGAATTAATGTCAACCTTCCCATTGGCTGGACTTTGTGACGTTATTGCTGTCGTTGACTTTGGAGTAGGAGACCAATCAGTCCCCATTCCAATGTCAATGATAGTATTTCTGTCAAAATCTTCATGCTCATTTTGGACTTGAGCTTCCTTTGGCGATAAAAATTCCTTCATATCTAACTCATTTATTGTAGCATTGTGAAGCTCTATATCTTGTATTAGTTTGAGATTTTTCTCGTAGATATACTCATTGGTATATTTCCAGGTATTTTCATCCTCTTGTGGGTCATCCTCCCGAAATTCGTGGATTGTAATGATGTCATCAACGGATAATTTCCATTCTTTGAGCGCTGAGTAGCTGTGTGTAACTTCATTAACACGGCTCTTTACGCTCATTGTATGGTTCTCCCAATCCGTTTCCTCCAAATTCGGTTGAGGTACTAAAATTTCCACTTGTGATTTGACTTTACGCCTGGGTTGACCTTTCAATCTTCCTGACCATGGATTTTGTCGCTGTGGGATTATGGCTTCCTCTTCGTCTGAGGATTGACTTTCGTCATCCGTCCAATATTTTCCCTTATAGCTTTCCCTGGTCGTAAGGCTGGCTGCACACGCTGGTGGTGGCATTATTATATTCCCCTGAGGGATTTGTTTTTGCTCTTCTAACGCAATTTTGTGTTCCTTGACCGGGTCTGGTTCAAATTCAATCACTCGGTCCTCTGTATCTTCCAAATCTTCCTTTGTATAGGGTAATGGAGCTCTGGATAGAAAGTCTGCATCCAAGTGTAATGCTCCTTTCTTGTATGTGACTTGAAAGTCAAATTCCTGTAGTTTATTTACAAACTTACTTATTCGGTGGTTTGGATCTTTTTGTAATCTTAAGTAGCACAATGCTAAATGATCTGATCTGATTAAAAATTTTCTCAAATAAAGATATTGTCTGAATTTGCGAACTGCATATACGACTGCTGCTAGTTCTAATTCTGTGACTGAGTAATTCTTTTCTGACTGAATTAGTGTCCTTGAAGCATAAGCTATTGGATGTTCTCCTCCGTCATCTTGAAGTATACAGCATCCTAGTCCTGAAATTGATGCATCTGTATGTAGTATGCAATCCAACTCTGGGTTGAAATGAGCTAGGACTGGCTGTGTCATTAATTTGGTTTTTAGGATGTTGAAGGCAATTGTTGCATCTGCACTCCATTGGAAGCATCTTATGCGTTTTTGACCTTCAGATTTCCCCTTACTGCCAATCCATGATTGTGAGATGGGACTAGCAATTTTTGCGAAGTCCTTGATGTATTTTCTATAGAAACTGCATATTCCGAAAAATCTTCTAGCTTCTGTTTCGGATTTTGGTATTGGCACATGTCTAATAGCGTCCACCCTTGCAGGATCTGGACTGGTGCCTTCCCTGGATACTTTGAATCCTAAAACAATTACTTCAAAATATCCGAATTTGCATTTCTTTGGCTTGAACTTAAAGTTCTTGTTGCTGGCTCTTAACATCAATTCTTCGAGAGATGCTAATTTGTCCAAAAGATGAATTCCATAAGAGATTACATCATCTAAATATACCATGGCTCCCCTAAATTTGAGTGAGCCCAGCATTTGATCTGCTGCTCGCTGAAAAGCTGACGGTGCAATCTTGACTCCCATAGGTAGTCGTTTGAATGCATATAATCCGTCCTGTGTAATGAAAGAGGTTATTATTTGATCATCCTCGTGTATTAATAGTTGAAAGAAGCCTGATTCCATGTCAAGAGTGTCGAACATTGCGGATTTTCCAAATTGCATAAGTATGTCATCTATTCTTGCTAAAGGGTAAACTTGATCTGTGATAGTTTTGTTTAACGCTCGATAATCCACAACTGATCTAAATGTTCCGTCTTTCTTCTTGATGAGAAATAGTGGACTGCTGTAAGGTCCGTTCACTTCCTTAATGATGTCTGCATCTAACATCTTTTGTACTTCCTCTCGTACCTTTTGTCGCTCCATAGGTGAGCAAGGGAAAGGTTTTGCCTGAACGGGTGGATTATTTCCCGTATGGATCCGAATGGGATCAATCCACGCTGGTTCTTTCAAATCTCCCTTGTTAAATGCGAAACATTCTGGATATCTTGTCAACAATGCTCGGTACTTAGCTCTTCCTTCTTCGTCGAGCTCTTCATTGACGTCGAAACAATCGAGCTGTTCTTGTGTGAGCCTTTTATGAGCATCACGTAATTGGTTGCGTTTGATTTTTATGAGATCAAAATTTTCCTCAGCATGACCTATAGCTGTACGTCCATACATTGTCTGTGAGCATGGAGCTGGATTAAATACATATGCGAAAGGTTCTTCATTTGGTACTACACCTGCGGCTACTAAAAGTCGCTTGCTGGTGTATAGTTTCTCTGATGGTTGTAAATAAAAATCCTTTTTAATGCGTTTTGGAATATGTATGGGCACTTTCATGTGTCCATAGGCTGGTATTGTGACTGCTTTCCGAGTCCTGCACATCATGTTCTTCGGTCCTTTGACTTCATGAAATGAAAAAAATTGACCTGACAAATTCTATGTCGGCCTTTTTCTCTCCGACGTAGAGATGAGTGTCCCTAGTCATTGGAACTGTTTGAAATCGGTCACTCCGTATTTCATTATTCTTGTAATCCAACGTTATTCCATAACGTGATAAAAGATCTTCACCTATAATCATTCGTGGTTCTAGTGTTTCCATCACTAGACCTTTGAATAAAAGTTTTTCACCTTCAATCATCATTGTGAATTTGGTAAGGCAAATTGGTTTTACCAATTCCGCATTTGCTACTGCTACACGCAGGGCGCTTGGAACTTCTTTTATTTCCGCACATCTTGGTACTAAGTTTCTTTGGATACAGGATCTTGTTGCTCCTGAATCTAGTAAAGCTGGTATCATCATACTGCATATTTGCACTTGTAAAGTTGATTTGTTGCCGTTTGATAAACGACATGGGTTGAGATCAATAATTTCTAATTCTTCGTCGTCTTTTGACTGACTTTCTACTCTAGTTGCTAAAATTGCATTCATTCTTTCTTGGATATCTTCAGTTACTGGGGGTGCGTCCCCCTCTGTGAGTTTCCCGACGGATATGGGCTAGATTGTCTTTTGTGTGGGCAATTTCTCCTCAGGTGGCCCATCTCTCCACATCCGAAACACTTTAGGTCGGTTTGAGTGGATTCTAGCGCCAATTGTCCCGGTATCGGTTGTGACTGCTCCTGGCGGTCTGGTTGATTTCTCCAAGAGTTGTTTCTGTCATTGCTTTGGCTGTTCCGGTCCCTGGAGTTAGTTCTACTCCTGTTGTTATTGTTATTGTACTGTTGGGGTCGCTGACCTCCCTGGTTATTGTTGGGCTGATAACCCTGGTTCTGGTAACCTTGTGGGTTGGCCTGAATTTGCTGCATGCCAGGGTTGGCGTACCCTGCATTTTGTCCTGGACCGTATCCTTGTTGCGGTACGTATCCTTGAGATGGTCCATACCCTTGAGTGGGTGTATAACCTTGAAATGGTGCATAACCCTGTTGTGGTGGGTATCCTTGATTCGGATTAAACCCTTGAGGTGGCAAAAAGCCTTGAGTTTGATTAAATCCTTGGCTGTTATAGCCGTTGTAGGATTGGTTGTATCCTTGGTTCATCTGTTGGTCATTCCATTGACGATTTCCCTGGTTATTAGGGTTGTTGTTGTAGTATTGTCGGTTCGGACTTTGTCTGGGTCCGAAATTTTGGTTCCGCTGCGGGTAACCTTGGTTGTTGGAGCTGTTGCCATCATTTCTGTACTGAGGCCTACTCCTGTCTTGATTATTGTAGAATCTCTCAGGTGTTGGAGATCTACCTCGGTTTCCATAATTCCTTCGGTCATCGTAACCTTGGTTGTTACGTCCCCTGTCCGGGTAGTTGTTATTGTTGCCGTAACCTGGGCTGGAATTTCGTGAGTTATTGAAGTTTCCCTGACCTGGACTCCGTCCTCGTTGGTCATTGGGTCTATTTTCGGGTCTACGATAGTCCTGTTGTTCTCTCACTGCAGCTATTTTCACTACAGTTGTTTCCGCTGGAACTGGTTTCATCCCGGAGGTTAATTTCTCCAACATTTCTTGGACTTTGGCAAATCTTGTCTCAATAGATTCCGCGCCGTCCGTCTTTCGGTCTTCATCATACTGCTTGATTCCTTCTATGAAATCTGCTACAGTCCCTGCTGTCCATCCTCGGCAGAAAACTATGTATTCGGATGTTAAACCTGCGCGTAAGAGTCTGATTTTCTCCAGTTCGGGCATAAATCTGTCGACTCTATTGATTAGTGCTAATTTCGCATCTATGTATGCGCATGGATCTTCATCCGTATTCATCTTTCGCTTTTCCATTAGTGTACGTATCATTTGGTCGGTGATACTGTACCTTATTAAAAATTCCTCCCTGAATTCGTCCCAGTTAATGGTGTCGTAGGGTAGTTCCTCATGTAATCTTCGTTCGGCAAT
Organism: Allacma fusca; assembly: GCA_947179485.1. Lineage (NCBI taxonomy): Eukaryota > Metazoa > Arthropoda > Collembola > Symphypleona > Sminthuridae > Allacma > Allacma fusca. The sequence continues at coordinate 75,060,717 of OX359245.1, forward strand.
CCAATTTCTGATCCAATCCCTGACGGGTGGGTCAAAGATAATCTGTACGTATTGCATCCTGGTTATGATGGTATCTCCTCCGAACCTGTTGGTCTGAAGTTCGGCTGTTGCGAAGGCTGTCTCTGGGTCATCTACACCCGGTTTGAATTCTACCTTGGGAAACATGAGGGCGGTCATGTCGTCGTCCAGATGTCTCCTTGGAATTATTCGTACTTGTTCTTGGTCTGCAACTTCCTCAATACGTATTCCCTGATTGCGATTGAGTGGTACGTATGGGTTGATGATGTTAACGTTGACCTGGTTGAAGAAATTATTTCTGTTCACAATCTGTCTATTCCTCCAGTTGTCGAAGGCCTCGAAGTCGTGAGGGTTACTTGAGTTGCTACTACTGGAGCTGGATGATGAGCTACTTCCTCCGGAACTTCCGGGGTCACTCCTTGCTCTCTGTCTGCCTCCGATGTGTCTACCTCCTCTTGAGCCTCCTCGACCTGGATTTGACCTTGATTGTGATGGTCGCTGGTTGTGGGAGTTGTTGTTATTAGCTCCTCTCGGCTGGTTTCTTCTCCCTGATCCACTTGGTCCTGGGCCTGGTGGTCTGGGTTGGTTATTTCCAATTTGACGGCGTGCTCGTAAGGGTTTACGTCTTTTTCTGACTTGAGTGAGTACTACTTGAGTTTCCGGACTAAGATCTCGGAGTTGGATTCTTGGGAAGAAGTGAGTTTCTCCGGTATTATCCACAAATCGGACTTCCTCTTGTATCTCTTCGTCTCTTTCGATTGCTCTGAACGCTGCGTCGTAAGCGTCGTCTATAGAAATTCTTATAGTAAATTGACCTGGTACTTCTGGAATAATGAAGTCCTCTTCGTCAACTCCAATAAAAATGTGGTCTGTCTCTTCACTAGACTGTGCACTGTTATGCTGACCACTCTCACGTCTTGGAGTGTCTCTCTCTACTACCTGCTCTTCTTCTTCCTCGCTGGACGTGTCACTCAAGATTTCTACGTTAGGGTCGTGAAGTAATCTATTCAATGCCTCTTGATGGTCGTGTTCGTTCTCGATTTCTTCCAAGAAGCCTGGTGGTACCCTTTGTCTGCGAACGCCGTTCGGTAGACTGATGTGTCGATGGTAAAGTCTGAAATTGGGTGCGATGTAACTGGAGATCTGCCCTGGATCTAAAGATCTTCGGGTGATTATATTCCAGAAGGTAAATATCGGGTGTTCACTCAGAACAATTTCTTCGTGTTCAGCTCTTGTGGCTGCAAATGCTTCAAAGTTTGAATCCCTTGCTGGTCTGAACCTTCGTTGTATGATACCGTCCCTTCTGTTATAGTAGATCAGGCGTCTCACTTGACCTGTCCAAGTTGCTTCGTTTTCTACCCCCTGGTTTCTGAATCTGTCTTGTTGTCGTGCGATCTTAGAGTATTGTCTTACTGTTATCCTGCTTGGTACTAACTCGTCTTCGGTTGCTTCGTTCTCGCTGGTGTATACTCTGCCACTTGGTCCTGTCCAAATGTTAACTCCGTATTGTAAGTCGTCAAGCCAACTGACTTTACCTTGACTTGTGGTTGGAGTTGTTGTTACTCGAGATGGTCCTGCTACTGCTGAATTTGGTCTGACGGGGACAGCTGGAGCTGTCGGTGTCGTTGGTCGGTTTGCTGACCTGGTTATGAACCTTCCGGTTGGTCTAGCTGGTACTGCAAAAGTCGTTGCTGCACGTGTCGTGGATGCAGGTGTTGCTGTCCGTGACCTTAAGGTGTCACCTTGGACGTACGACTCGTTGCTTCTAGATGTTTGTTCTGAAGGTGGTGGTTGTGGTGCTGTTACAAGCTCTCCACCTTCTATGATGGTCCTATCGTTGTTGGTTGCTCGTTGCAGGATGTCTCGACCTCGTAAACTGTGGCGGTGTATACCTGTGCGTCCTGTCGGTAGGCTGTTATATAACGAGCCTCTCGGTGATTGATAGATGGTAAATCTGTCTTGGGGTCTAAATGCCTGATAGTAAGTACCTGTGTCAGAATTTCTGATGGTATTTGCGATAGTTAATGACGGATTCTGTTCCCTTATTTGTCTCCCTACTTGCACCAATGTTCTTAAAGCTGTTTCACTAACGTCAAGTGGCGGTGCTCGCAACGCGTGCACGGGTGGGTGTACGTAGATTCGACCTCCCGGTGACTGGTAAACTCGGTGTACCTGTTGTTCGTTACCGTTTACCTGGGTGGAATCTGTGTTGACGTACAACTTTGTTGTTGCTAAATCCCTCTTAACGTTAGCCTGCGATGTATTACCAATTTGGGTGGTCTCGACCTCCTCGGTTGGTGTTTCCAATTCGTCTTGGGTAGGTGGTGACCTAAATTGCAGGTTAGGTTGAGTTGGTCGATTTCTCGGCGTATTTTCCGTTGAAACCTGTCTGTTTTGACTGGTTGGTGAGATGTGTACTGGGTTAATCTGCTGTGTTATCTCGTGAGAGTTGCTGTGTCGGCTTGACTGCCTTCTATCGCCTGTTGCAGGTGTTGAGCGACAGGAATTACTGGACCTCGGGGTCACTCTAGGTTGTGTCGTAGAGCTCCCTGCTGGTGTCTGATTACCTGTCTGGACTGTAGGTGATGTAGTGGGTGCTCTTGGGCTACCTTTCTGAGTGGCTGTCTCGCAACGGCTGTTGCTTGGTCTCTCGCGTGTCGTACTCCCTTGTGGACTGGTCCTGGGATTTAAGTTGCTGTTTTCCTCAGCACTATTTACCCTGTAGTGTCTTCTCACCGATTTCTGGAAAAGTTGTGACCTAGGTGATGAGTAATCTACCTGGTTACTGTCCGTCGCCTGATTACTTGGTCTGGGATGGTCACGATCGGAGTTGCTCGACTTCCGATTTCGAGGGGTTGTTAAACCTGTTTGAAGTGTCGCTGAGGCTATTGCCTGGGCTATAGCCTTGTTGATTGAGCTTGAGCTGGTATTCAAGCTTTCCGGTGAAATCCTTCGTGACGTAACGGGTTGTACTGTAGGTTCGCCTGAGATGGTCCTTAGCGTAGATCTAGATGCTGGTTCTAATAAACCCGTAACCGGATTCCGTGTTACTGGTGGGTTTCTTTGGTCGTACCTAAGGTACCTGCTAATGATGTCGTCAGCACTGGAGTCGATTACACTTTGTTGGGTGGTCCCGTTGTTATTTGAATCTTGTTCTGGACCTTGCCTACTCTCGTCGCTGACTCGTCTTTCTTGTCGTGGTTGACCAAATTCTAGATTTTCGCTAAGTCTTCCGGATTGTATCACGGTTGTGTACCTAGGTGTATCGTTGAAGAAAATCTGGCTATCCTGGTGTGCCTGGTGACTTCTCAACGACAATACCCGGTGCTCTAAAAGGTTTCGGATGACGTCTGTGGGGATGAAAATGTTATCCCTGACGTTCCGACCGTACTCAAAGGCACGTGTACGTAACACTTCCCTTTCTTCCCTATTCGGATCTCTGTTGTTGTCCCGTCTGTGGGTGACTTCAGCTAATCTAAGGAAAAAATGTGTCCACTGGACTGTACCTGTATAAAGATTTTGAGCTAACCTGTGATACACCTCTATCAGTTGTCCTTCCAATCCTCGAACTACCAGAAAATTTTCCACTGAGTTCCGTTGGAAGCCTGCGGTGGTCACTAATTGTTGAAACGAACCTGCTGGTACTATCACACCTGTACCTGTCACTAATTGTACGAAATTTTCTTCCACTCTTTGGATGTTGTCTTGCCCTTCTCTGATCGGTGGTAACTGATCCTCGACTGGGCCTTCCTGTTCTGTAGACTCAGACACCCGGCTGAGTGTCCTTTGAAAGCCTACGTCTCCTCTATTGGAAAATCCTGGAGATGGTCTTGATAGAAACCTGTCTCGTACAAGTTGTTGTATGTCTGGTTGTTGAGAAACTGTAGTATTCGACTGTGTAGCCTTACGGTGGTCACTGATGCTTAAATTTGATAACTGCTGATTTAATTGAGTAGTGACCTGGTCACGATCACTCCCTATACTGTTATTAGTACGTGGCAATCCTGTTGGTGAGTCACCTTGTTCGCTCTGTTCAGTTGACTCGTCCGATTGAGTTATTGCTAAATTGTCCCTAAATGATGAGTGCGTACTGAGATTTCCTGGCTGGATAATCTCTGGTGTACTTGTTGCTATAGCAATTGGTCTATTGGAATCTTCCAACTCATCCAATTCCGTTGAGCTTTGCTGATTAACCTGTTGTTCTGTTTGTCCAGTAGCTTTGCTGCACATTCCTTGGCTTTGTACATCCTGTTGGGGTTGTATGCTCGTATCTTGAGGAATGTCTCCGTTGCCAACTAGGTTTGTCAGGTTGCTGACAACCACATTGTTGGGTGATTCATTGGTCACGTCTTCCATCTCACTTTCTGGAGTTGCGAATCCTTGCTCGCCCTCCTCTACGCTTGTGTGATTGCTTCCAGGATCCGTGATGATTTCAAATGATGACGTGGCAGCGCTACTAGTTGGTCTTTCCTCAGGTTGATTGAATTGCGACAGGATTTCCTTGATTGTGGGGTCAGCGTCGTGACTGACAAAAACCATATCTCCTCTAGCATTTAGCATGAATTCACCTGTGGCCTCAACCTCCTGGGTTTGTTGGACCTGTTGGCCCTCCAGGTTGGTTACCTCGAGGTCGCGTAATTCTCGTTGCATAGCTAGTCTATGGAGATTCTGTCCTTGCACCACCTTTGTCTTTGAAAACTTTGGTGTTTGTGCTGTCGATACTGTTGGTGTTCGTTTAGGACTGGTTGCCGTACCTGTTACAGGTGTTGACACCGTGTCCAAGAACACATCCATGCTTTCATCATTATTGTCAGGATTATCTCCGTGCCCCATGGCCTGCGAGCCCGATGGACTTTGTGCAGATAATGCCAGGGTTGTACTGCCGGATTCTTCCATGACTGTAGATGTCGAAGCTGAAGACGTTGAAGAGAGGTCTACACCTGCCGTTGCTGTATTAGCTTTGGCTTTTGCGGCTTTTCTCTCCTCTTTCCTACGGGCGAGGATTTCCTCCAAGCCTGTTTCATTCTGTGGCACTGGGCCTGCCGATCGCGTAGTCCTTCGAGATGGTATTGAAGGTGCAGGTGGTGGTTCCCTTCTTGATGGATGTTGGTTCTTTTCGGGTTCCATACCTGTAAACGTCCTAACTTTTTCTGGATGGGCTGAAAAATGCTAAGGCGTTTCGTAGAGTTTGGTTTTATGAATTTGTTTGACGGTTGTGAGAGTTCTTTTGTCAATTCCAAACCTGAAAACCTTCTTAAAACTTATGCCAAATTTTAACTTAAACCGTTTCCTAAAATTTTGCCTTGTATGCCTATGCTTATGTAACCCTAATTGTTAAACTTAATTTGCCAATTGGTGATGATAACTTGGAGAGGGAAAAAAAAAATTTTTTGTGCTTATGACCTAAGTGTTCAATCCCTGAACATCCCTAACCTTAGCTGTGAATCGTCTTAAAACTTAGTCTCTATAATTTTAACGTTTCTAATGAGTACCTCCTGGTGTTACCACCTGAATTTCCTTAAAACCTAAACTTTCTAATCTTAACTTTCATTAGCTTATCCTCCTTAAGCTTATTCCTGTCTTACAACCTAGCTGTTTTTAAACTTAATTCCCTTAAACTTAAACTCCCTAAAACTTATTCCCCTTAAAACTTAATGTCCTTTAAACTTAACCTTCTTTAAACTTAGTCTCCTTAATCCTATCCTCCTTAAAACTTAAGCTCTTAAACTTGCTCACCTTAAAACTTAATCCTCTTAAACTTACTTATTTGCAATGGCTAGTTGCGTCTAACTCCTTAAATTATCAGTCTTTTTGTCAATCAACACTCCTCACGTTCGGGCCGGTGTTGCCTAAATTCCCTAAATACTCCTGTAATGATTCCCAGAATTAATAAGGACTGTATTCCTCGCTACTAAATACCCTTCTGTCCCAAAGGATATGTTTCGCGTCCTAATTCGTACCTAAGAACTTCCTTGAACCGATCCTACCATCAGCAAGGCTTGTATCTGTTGTAGACAGCAAAAACTGAAAGCACCAGAATTTACTGAATTCCTATCCCTATAACCAACTCTCAAAAGCCATGAGCCTGTGGTTTCTTATGCCAAATCTCTCTACTCTAGCAAAATCCTTCGAGAATGGCTAATCTTATGATGCACTCAAAACCATGAGTCATCTATGGAAGAAGTAATAAATAAGAAAGTCCCTATGTATGGCCATAGCTGGAAACCGCATACATAGATTTTAAAGTGAACCTCCGTGCTTTGGAATGTCCCCTGTTATCCTATCCACTAAACCATGGACCTCCTTACTAGTAATAGTCATTGCTGTTACCTATCCGCTAGCTCGGGCACATTACAAACATATACCTATATCGGTGCGTCAATCATAGCCTCTCCGATTACCTCTAGTAGGTCACAGGCTTATCGGTACTTTTGTCGGCACTCCATCCGATCACCTCCGTGCTTGGAATGACTCGAACCCTACTAAACCATAAGGTCCCTCATAATCTTCCTAGCCTCTCGGATCCTACGTATACTAAAACTTATACACAACAATGATTCCGCTCACATTTCGGCCCTTGAATCCCTAAAACTACGTAGATGAGAATTTTCTTATATGTATGCTTATATACTATGCCAATGTGTCCACGCTCAATGTACCTCGGCCCTTTGGACTAAATTTTGTACAAACCTTAATTAAACTGTCCTAATCACCCCGGCGCTCATATTCGGCCCTTCCGAACAAATTTTGTTTACCTTACATACTATAATCTTTAGATGGTCTGATCTACCTATGCTCTCTACTTGAGCTATATAGGTTTTGATTTGCAAAATGACTAACTGAAATCTGATATGCTCCGTGCTCACATTCGGCCTTCCGGATTGACTTTGAAATCCTAATATTTGCCAAAACCATGACAAATTATTTCCTAATTACCCAGCGCACAAAACGGCATTTCTGGTAGAAATGGAAAGATGGAAGAAGAAAAGATTTTTTGTGAAAAGTTTATGATAGATCCTATTGTTACCCGTGTAAACCTACACATCAGGTAAAGAAAGTAATTTTCAGCGAAAGAGTTTTGATTGGGTTTTGCCACCTAGCCATGGGGCTCTTAATTACGTAATTTGGAGATAAAGACTTTAAAGGCATTTGCGCTCAGTAACGGCCCTTCAAATGTACTTATACTAGAAGGAGAAAGATGTAGAGAAAGAAGAGAGTGAAAGATTATTTTTGAGTTATTTACTGAAAAGATAGATCGTATTTTGCTTTAAACTGAGCTTGGAAAGTGAATTTTGAGAGTCTTGTATTAGTAAAAAAAGATCCTAATTAAATGAAAGATTTTAATTGTGTTTTGGGTTCCTATCCCCTAGCCTGGGGTTTCCCAAAACTTTGAAAAGTAATTTGAAGAGTTAAAGAATTTCAACGCTCAAAACGGCCTTTTTGAAATTAAGAACTTAAAACTTACGAAGAGAAAGATTACTATTATACTGCGCACAGAAACGGCCCTTCAGCCGGAATAGTTCCCTTTACAATACGAACACTGTTTATGCCTCCGCTCACAACGGCACTTAAGGCGTCTAAAAAGATAGAAGAAGACTTATGTTACTGGAAGAAGCTAATTTTGGTGAAAATTTTTATGCACACACACCTACTATGTACTCTGAAAACCACAAAATACATATACATATATGCGCAATTTTCTAATTTAAACATATGATTTGTATCTAAACTCTGGTTAATTACTCCTGAATATTAGCTACGCGTCGTAACTACATGACAAAATTAATATGCTCCTAATCATGAAATTCATGAACCTTAAAGAAAATTTTGTATTACCTTATTGGACGTCCTCTTCCCCTAATTTTCCGGTTGGAAAGAGTCCCAATTTCACTGGTCACTTAAAATAATATTTCCGGCCGTAAAAATAGTTCTTTTTATAGTGCCGCACTAGGACTTCTGAACTGTTATTTGAATCCGCGCGTGATGATAATGGCCAATTTTCTTTCTTGAGGTAACATTGTTGCATGTTATGACTGCCTTTCACGAGAAGTTTCGGGTGGCCCTGGAGAGAAATGAAGCATTTTCTCCTTGTCGAGCCCCATACTTCCATCCCATGAATTTTGAAAACTACGACTTTACTTGCTACAAAGTTTAGTCTTTGTTTCAGGGTCATCCGCAGGTCCCCGACCTACGGATCCTCCGGGTCCTTACCAAATAAAACCCGAAGGCCTGGCAGAAACATCATGTTATGTACGGTATTACCCGGATATTGATGTTGCGTGGGTAATAGACAATGTAGCCTAGGTTCGGGTGTTCCATCCCCTGAATTCCTGGAATCCGATGTTGTTGGAAACGCATGAATAAATGGAACTATTAAATTCTGTGTGTAGTCCGTTTTATTAACTTTTGGCCAATTTATTGTTCCTAAACTGATACAATTTACACTGAACAATTAACATTTAACACAAATAGAATTTGAAGTCTGAATCTCTTCTTCTCATGAAATCTCCCGATTTCATGTCGCCCCGCTGGCTACCTGTAGAGATCCATCCCGGAGGGAATGGACTCTAGGTGCGACTTCTCTTGATGTTGCTTGCTTGAAGTCGAGATTAGAACTTGTACTTAATCTACGTGTCTTAATCTAAATCTAATCTTATCCTATTCTTAGTTTATTGTTTATTAAATAATCTGAATCATTTCCTTTCCTTTACTTATGATTATGTTAGGTCAGCGTTTGGTCTCACGTAGCCTCTGCTTACGACCTTCTAAACTATTTGCTGACTTAGATTATGCTTATTCTACTCTATTTATAATATATCCGTAACAATATAATACCATGGTAAAAGTAAATGACCCGGTAATACTCGTACCCAATGTTTATATACTCAAATTCAAATCCTTGAGCTCGTTTTGTGAAGGAAATTATAAAACAATCTAGATTGGATAATAGGGCCTGATCTCTGTTATCGAAAATCGGTTACGGTTTATTTTTAAAACAACGACAGTCTGAAATTCGTAAAATAAAACTGCTAAGCATACACTGTAATACAAATCAAACAATTTTTAATTATTACAAAGAGCTGTTTGAGTATTTACATTAAGAAACCGCTTAATGGCAAGTGAATAATTTATGTAAATTAGTTATAGAACATTATTGGTCATATTAGGTGACTTTATTGATTGCAGGTTGGAGTTATTTGTGTTAATTATAACTAATTACGATTGTAAGAAGCAGGTAGCATACAAACTATAGCCGTGGTATATGCCCGCACTGCTGTGTATTTGGGGTATAAATACATTTCAATCTGGGTGTAAATAATAAGTTCCACTACACCCGCACATTTAACTAATACCAATTAAAAGACTAGCTACGGTTCGCACTACAAAATCCACAAACACAGGTGTGGATTCTCTTTCGATTGTGTGAAATGGGCCAATTTTAACACCAACTGGGACGATCGCCTGAATTCGTTTTTTATACCACGAAACGTTTTTGCGATTGGTGCATTTCAACCGGGATAATAGCGTCAGCTCAATTTTGATCTCCTCCGCATACCCCGGAATTGAAAAGGCGTTCCCAAACACAAGAAAAAAAACAGTACTCACATATATTGATGTTACAATTAATAACAAAGCAAAACCAAGGTTATGAGAAAATGCTCGAATGCCCCCGTAACCAGTCATTATCGCAACAAGAAGCGTAACCAGTTTGTAAGCGTATAACGTCATTGAGTAACCCTCATTATACATCAGAGCTCCGCACGGGTCGGGTAATTTTTGATACCGAACTTGAACCGGAACCGTACTTGAATTTTCGGCTAAAGGCGGAGTCAAATCCGGACTTGCTCGTTCAAGTACGAGTACAAAATCCGATACTCTGAGTGCGGGTTAAAGTACAATGTAGGCGTACTCGTACTCGGACCGAATTTTCAAGTATTTTTTAAAAACCGGACCGACCCGTACTTGAACTCGTACTTGGACCGTACTCGAGGTTCAAGTACTTTTTCAATTACTTTTTTTAATTTTAGTTTAAATGAGTTAGCCGCAATTAATTTATCAGAATAAAATTATTCATTGTTTTTGCTATTATTGCTAGCCTTTATGTAGTACGCGTATCTTCAACGAGCAAAATTATCTGTTTTGCTGATAAATTTCCAAATAATTCATCGTCTGACATCACCGGTGTAGCTGATGTAGTCGCATTTCTTTACCCAATGATAGTTAACTCTGAGTTTTACCCATGAAATGTTTGAAACAAATAGACAACAACATGACATAGTGTCAGAACTGCCAGCTGTGTCATTAAAAAAGTTGATATTAAAGTCTTCCATATCCGAAATATTTTTAACTATTACCATTAATACGTTTATGAAGAGAATTTCTTTTACCTAGTTTCCTGTATTTTCTGTATATGTTCGCAACTCGCCACAATCGTTTATATAAACATAGACAATGGCTCTCTGGAAAGGCTACACAATTTTCGACCAAATAGCGCTAAAACTTATTATTTATATATACTTCAAACACTGAATAATCAACAAACATGGAAATTTTATAAAGCTGACATTGCTTTATTCTTTGAACCGTGACCTCAGGTAAATGAGTAAATTAAAAAATATCTAGGGTGTAATCTTCCGTATTCCGTGATAGATCAAGCTCGCAAATACCCATTGCAATGAAGTCTACCCCTGTAAACTGAGTGTGAACTAAAGTTTCAATACTGTAGCCGCAGCGGTTAGAGATACCATACGACTATACCATTAATTGTATTTTCAGTAGTTTCACTAAAGTATAACTTTCCATATGTACATGTGTTATACAAGGCGGTTCTCGGCTCACATCAAAATAACAACCAATGATACAGGAATTAAGGCATGACTTTTCTACGCATGATTAGGTGGAAGTACTCGAGTACTTTTTGTATTTCAAGTACGAGTACCAAGTAATTTCAAATTCAATACTTGTACTTGTACTCGAATCTTGCTTCGAGTACTTTTTAAAGACTCGTACTTGTTACGATACTCGGTTCAAAATTACTCAAATACAAGTACGCATAGAGTAACTTGACCCGAGAGTACGAGTACATAATTTGTTGTGACTCCGTACTCGACCCGTACTTGTACTCGTACTTGAAACTCGAGTAGGTACTCGAACCCGTGCGGAGCTCTGTTATACATCTGAATTAGCAGCTGAGCGGTTACACAATGTGAAATCAATTGAACTGTGTCCTGTTTTCGTAGTGGGCTCTTTTGGTAGTGTCTGTTAAAATTATAAATGTTAGCAAGCGTAACAAAAAAATGGGTGTTACAAAAAATTATCTTGACCTTACCTCAATGACTCAACTCTGTGCTGCAATGTTCTGTTCGTGATATCAAAAAATAAAATGCAATTACTCAAAAACATTGCTCCTGCCAAGCAGTACATGTACTCCAAGATTATTTCTTGTAACCAGAGTATCATGAAAGTCAATGGGTTCCGCCGTGACATGTGAAGGAAATGATACAGATGAAGTTTTGTGCAGAATATAGTGACAAATATTCCCAGACTCAGGCAAAGTACAATAACTATGCATGGGAGCAAAATCACAAACTTCTCTCGAAACGTCAAGTTCCTGTCAAGCTGGAGTTGGAGAAGGGAACGAGATCCTGTGGATAGTGTAACGTAATCATTCATGGATTTTATTATGATTTATTGCGATTACATAAACCATAAATTGGTAGGTTAGCTTTACCTTCAACTTTTGAACTCCAAGTTTCTCCATAGAATGCAAAGTTAAAAATTGTAACAGTGATATCAGGGGTCCGGAAATACATCCGACATTGGAGAAAAAGTGCATACGCGAATGGAATTGCAAACATGGCATGTACGGCAATGTTCTGTGCGGATGTTGTGTCATCAGATGCGAAAATTTTTAAAATTAGGAAAAACCAAGCGAGACACACTCGCAATGCCCCATATAAAAACCAGATGAAAGAAATAATTCTGCTCTTAGATTGCCCAACACGCATCTCTACCCTTTCTCCTTCTTTGAGAATAAGTTCAAAAGGGTGTAAACCAAGTTTCGCTGCTACTTGTACCATATAGAGATAGAGTTTCGAATCTGTAGGACGCACCATACTCATCGTATTTTGTTTTAATAAAAAATGGCAGAAACTATTGCTGATAAATACTATGTAGAAGCAGTTGAACTGTAGAGTCTGCACTGGTATGAAATTTGAAGAGCATATCAATATTCTAGGATATTAAAATAACAATTTAATCGTAACCACACCAGAAATATAGCCGTAAAAATAAAATAATTGCGTTGAGTTTATTTCCTAAAATGTAAGCCAAATATTTACTTCACCTGAAAAAACTCAATCAATATTAATAAATACTATTCTGGTTATAGGCACTTGCAGTTACAATCATTTTATTGAATATGCATCGGTAGGTGCAAACTAACGATTTTTAAGAGATTTAAGCCAATCGAAACACTTCAAAACTTTGTTTCAAAAAATTGAATAAAAAATTACCGTGTTCAATTATTTAGGATTTTGGGAACCTTTTTCAATTCAAATTCCGACAATTTTATCCTTTTTTTGCTGTATTTTCGTTGACCAAACAACAACTGTATATATTTACAGCCAATGAGGAATGTCACCCGTTTGAGTCACTTCCAGTGAAACTGTGAGCAAAGATGGAGAGCAGGTATCCAAACGAAAGTATTAAAATAATGAGGAAAAACATGAAAACATTTCTCTTATAACTGATTTGCAATTTGGTAGTATATGGCAACACTAAGTCGAATTTAGCCAAATGTGTGTATCTAAATTCCAGCTAAATTAAAGCCCCAATGTTTGTAAAAGATATGAATCTTCTATTTCTGAGGTAAGAACCGGTATGGGTGTGGTATTGACCTCGGAGGTCACAGCTGGGTCATAAACTGGAACCAAACTCGGCACACGTTTAATATGTGTCTAATTAAAGTCCTAGTTCCAATCTGGACCAGTTTTATCACCGTTTAGATTTTGAAACCGGTATCGACGCCCTGTGACCTCTTGAGGTCATTGTCTTGGAATTTTGAGGTCATTTCTCGCTGAAATTTTTTTTTGTACTTATTTGTACTTTTTTTTTATTTAGTTTTAATTCTTGTCATTTTTTAAGTTACTTTCTAATTTTCACTGTTTGAATTTATTGGTACCGCATGAACCCCACGCCCTCATTTATGGCTAACTTTGACCCGGGATATCTCCAAATCACGTCGTCTGATTTTATTGTGGCAATTATCAAAAATGATCTACGTACCCTGCAGTAATTATTTTGTTAAAACCGAACAGCGGGCATTTTCTCGTAAGGATTGTGCGTGTCCTTTGCTTCCCGATTTTCGAAAATTTGTTTCATTGACACAAGTTAACTTGAATAGTTGGATTGGCATTTTAGATTATTTTAGTAACCGTCCAAAGTTGTTTACATTATATTTGTAAGCTATTTTTCAGAAAAATTCATCAGTTAGTCCGATGGTTCAAATTCGTAATACGCATATGATTAGCTCCAGCAGATGTTTTGTGATTATTATTTTCTACATTCGGTTTGAGTATCTACATTAATTCTTATTGATAGATTGTAAATTGATATATATACAGCATCCCATGAAGCTTATTTTATCTGGCATATTTCTTCCATGTTTAATTCTTCGAGGAATTTATGTCCAAACGAATCGTACACAAAGCTGCGGAGCTGGATTCTAAACAGTTTTCATAAAGCTATATTACAAATTCAAAGAAAACTTGATTGATGAACTAATCATTTTTAACATCAACGTGTTTAGCTGAAACCAAAAGCACATTTTTCATCTTGTGGAACATTTGTGGTATTGTGAGAACAAGTAGCATGGACTGTAAACATAGACAAAACGGTTGGGACAATTTCAGTCTTGAAATGCAGACTGCTCTTAGCGTCTCTATTAGAGCAGTTTGTCCTATCTGTATGTCTGTCTGTGGACAAGATAACCACAAGAATCCATGATTAGATTCTGTTGAAGCATGGCACACATTGTCTCCATGGATAAGATTTGGATGAATTTATAGATGAGCTCAATTAACTCAACCGTTTCGGAGTTACCCGCGTTTTTACGGTCAGTAAACCAGGAAATATAAGAATCCCTTGAACACGTTTAATTGATTTCATGTCTGCCTTAAGCAAGTCCAAGCGTAGATTTGATAACAAGCTGTATTCAAAAAAACAACTACTCATGTAAAACACGGAACAGAATATTCGATATTTTGTTTCCTGTCAGTGCTCGGACTGGGTACGGGTAATACTCGGGTAAATGGGTATGGGTACTGGTATGGGTACTACCCGGGTACAGAATTTGAGTACTCGCAAGTAGGCGGGTACTACCCGGGTACTCTGGATTTTAGTCATGAAAGTGGGTACAGGTACGGGTATGGGTGCTCACTCAATGACAATCGGGTAGTACCCAACAGATACGGGTATCACTATGTAAAATACCCGTACCCGTGGGTGCTGTACCCGAGTATTTTTGGGTACTTCAAGGATTCCTGCTGGGATGGATTATTTGTTGCAGTGAATATTTATACAAAATTGATTCATGTTCTCGAAGTTTAAAAGCAAGTTTTTGGTTATGGAGTTTAGTATTAAAGAATTCGTCCCAGTTGGTTATCCTAACCCCATACAAGAATTGTTCAATATCCATTTCGCGAGAACACAATTCATTTCATTCAGTAAGTTAATATTTTGACGTAGCAGCATTTGAATTTCGTCAGTGTTAAAATAAATCATAAATGACCTTAAATGATTTTTTAAACCATTTGAAATAGGATAATCTTAACGCATACGGAAAATTTCCAAAATCCCGGACATTTCTAATGGAAGTCGAAAAATAGACAATTAAACATTTTCAGCTGAACAGGCAAATGTCTTCTTGGGCACTTTTGATCGGCCAAACTTCCAGTACCCGAGTAATACCCGTGTACAAACACTGGGTACTCGGGTATGGGTACAGGTTTTGGGTACATTACGGGTACGGGTAAATTGTGGGTACAGGTACTACATTGTAGTTTCAAGTATGGTACGGGTACTGAAATAATTTACCCGGGTACTCGGGTATGGGTACGGGTATAGGTACAGCATTTTGTCGTACCCGATAATTGGATACGGGTATGGGTACAGGTACACGGTTTCTGTACCCAGTCCGAGCACTGTTTCCTGTTGATTTCACAATTACTGGTACTAATTGGTTTTCACGATCTAGTTTATTTTGTAGTTACACTTCAGGAAGTAAACCCGCGATTATTTTTTTAATTTTATATTTCTGGTGTAAATAATAATAGCTAAAGTTTTATTTTGACTTCTGAAATTATTGCTAACGTGAAATTTACTATCATTACTGTTTTCACATTCAAGTGTTTCTAAACATCTACACCGAGTTCTGCAATTATTTTTTGTACAAAATAAAAACATGAGTATGCTACATCCTACAGATTTGAAACTTTGTCTTTATATGGTTCAAATAGCAGCAAAACTTTGTTTATTGCCTTTTAAATTTAATTTCATAGAAGGAAAAAAAGTAGAGTTGCGTGTTGGACAAAATAAGTGCAAACTTATTTCCTTTACGTGGTTTTTGTATGGGACCTTTCGAGTATACCTCGCTTGGTATTTCCTGATTTTACTGCTTTTCTCATATGATAAAACAACGTCAGCACAGAATATCGCTGTACATGCCATGTTTGCACTTCCATTTTCGTATACAGTTTTCCTTCAGTTTCAGATATATTTTCGTAATTCTGGTATCACTGTTACCATTTTTAACTTCGCTTTCGTTGGAGAAAATTGGAGTCCAAAAAATGAGGGTAAATGTAACATTTCAGAGTATGCGTTGTAGAATCGTAATGAATCAGTAAAATCCTTAAATGTTTACATGACAAAATCAACAGGAGCGCGTCAAACAAAGAACAAGTAACACTCCAAATCATATTACTGAAGCATTACAGTGTTCAAATGTTTAGGAGCTTACAAATATCTTTGCTTAAATTCTCACAATGTGATAAGAAAAGTAGCACTATTATGGAAAAGTCGTAAATTATTGTAATTAGGGTATATCGATTTGATCGATGCCCAACATTTTGGGCAACTTGCCCTTCCAAAATGCCAGGGAATTTTCATTTTAGGGCTAGCACGACACAATACGGCATATTATGCAAGGGCATTTTGGAGATTTTTATTCGAGGAAAATTGGGCATTTCGGGCAGAATCGTGGGAAAAAATTGCTAAATTTGTACAATTTTGGAGGAAAAGCCTTCGAAAATGCCTGGCCAGGTATTTTCACTGTCGCGGTTTATTTTAGGTAACGATGTAAACCGAACTTCCGCTATCCTGGTAGTGGGAATGTGCATATAGTCCTGTACATGCTCGATTTTTAGAAAGTGAAACTTTCTTATAGACGAGTCTGTTCCGTCCGTCCGTCTGTCCGTCCGTCCGTCTGTCCGTCCGTCCGTCTACAAGATCTTGTGAGTCGCACAACTCAACAACGGAATGACATACGGACATGGGACTTGTCCCCAAAAATCGGACATACATTCTAGATGTGCCTTTTGATATTTTCCTTGACCCAGGGTCAACCGTTTGACCTCTGAAAATTATTTTCTGTATACGATTATCAAAACCTCTTACATTTGCTATACCTTTCCAACGGATTGACGTATGGACATGCGTACTTTACAAATAATAATCAAACTCTATTTCCCTACCCTACTAAAAATCTTTAAATATAAGTT
Organism: Allacma fusca; assembly: GCA_947179485.1. Classification (NCBI taxonomy): domain Eukaryota; kingdom Metazoa; phylum Arthropoda; class Collembola; order Symphypleona; family Sminthuridae; genus Allacma; species Allacma fusca. The sequence continues at coordinate 75,077,513 of OX359245.1, forward strand.
TCACTTTCCTGCACATGCAAACAAAGTTTGCCCAAATCAGTGCAGTGCACGGATTTTTATAATTTGACTTGAACGGAAGCACCTACAAAGACGAAACCAACGGCGAATGAGGTGTTTCATTGTGTAGTTGGTTAAACTACCCGTAGGTTTCCAATTTTCCGAATTTCAAAAAATCTCGGACATTGATTTTTTGACTTCAAGTAATACCAAATCATGTGGGAGTTGCTTTAACTACGTTTTGTTTTAGATTTTGCCCACGTGCCCAAAATTGGGCAAAGTGGGAAAAATTGGGCAACATTAAACCAAGCAAATGGAACGAAATTTAAGATAATGAAAATGTTCGCTCCACTCACACAAATATACATTATTCTGATGCTAGCTATCCATGACTCCTAAATATGGAAATATATTAACACCTGCATATGAACTTTTATCTAAGGTCAATTCTATTTATATAGGCTTCAGCTGTTTTAGCTCGCTAAGGTTGGCGTCAAAAGCTTATGCTTCTTTGTTTTACATTAAAAAACCTACTAACTAAACTCATTTACAAGAGCCAGTCTCCTACTGGAAGTCCAGAGAAACGACATTGTCAACTCTACTATTTGGTTCTTTTATTAAATTAAATTATAGTGTAAAATTACCTATCAATCGTGCACTCTTACTTGCATCCAAATCTCACATACTCGCAATCAAAGCATAATTGAGTTCTCTCTGAGCATTCAGAAAATAATAATTTTAATATAATGAATCGAGATACGCGGCACCCTACAATTTATGAAATATCACGTACGTACGTGTAAAAGTATTTGCAAACGTTCTAACAAAACATGCATTGAATGCATACTGTAGGATACTGAGATTTACCTTTCTAAAAAATTAGTAGATAGATGTCGAGGCAGGAGCATTCCGAAAAGTAATTGAATATGCCGAAACTGCCTGCATTACGCAGATTATGCCAAAAATACATAGATGTCATAGATGCCAAAAATGCCATGAATTGAAAACGCACAAAATGCCCGGGCATTTTCGTCAGTAAAAATGCCCAAAATACCATGACATTTTCAATTGGCCAACGCTGCATATAGCAACTGCTCCCTTTATTCAGTCACATCAAATGGTCCACACAAATCATACTTCTGTTAATAATCTAGCTATAAGGGAAGATCGATGAATCGGGAAATTGAGGTCCTGACAGACAATGATTTTTGTGCAGATGGGAACATTTTGATACTAAACGAAAATTCATATCATTTTGCCTCGTTATAGACGAAATTGTAAAGTAAGTACAGTTATTATAGATACTCACAGATACAATACTCGTGATTATTATGTACATTACCCTTACTAAAGCGGAATGGCGTATAGAGACATTTTGTGGAATTTTTCGCTCAAATTCAAAAGTATTGCAAGTTGCAATAAAATTGATAAATACGTTTTATATAAGTTTACTTTATTTATTTTTATATTCAGTTATACTTGTAACCTAATGTTTTGTAACTGCAATTTAAGTAGCCAGAAATTGCAACTGCCTCTTGTGAAATAAGTAAAATTGAACCGAATTTGCAAGTTGAATTAGTAGTTTTAAACTTGAGTTTCATGTTCAAACTTGAGTTTCATGTTCAAACTTGAGTTTCATGTTCAAACTTGAGTTTCATGTTCAAACTTGAGTTTCATGTTCAAACTTGAGTTTCATGTTCAAACTTGAGTTTCATGTTCAAACTTGAGTTTCATGTTCAAACTTGAGTTTCATGTTCAAACTTGAGTTTCATGTTCAAACTTGAGTTTCATGTTCAAACTTGAGTTTCATGTTCAAACTTGAGTTTCATGTTCAAACTTGAGTTTCATGTTCAAACTTGAGTTTCATGTTCAAACTTGAGTTTCATGTTCAAACTTGAGTTTCATGTTCAAACTTGAGTTTCATGTTCAAACTTGAGTTTCATGTTCAAACTTGAGTTTCATGTTCAAACTTGAGTTTCATGTTCAAACTTGAGTTTCATGTTCAAACTTGAGTTTCATGTTCAAACTTGAGTTTCATGTTCAAACTTGAGTTTCATGTTCAAACTTGAGTTTCATGTTCAAACTTGAGTTTCATGTTCAAACTTGAGTTTCATGTTCAAACTTGAGTTTCATGTTCAAACTTGAGTTTCATGTTCAAACTTGAGTTTCATGTTCAAACTTGAGTTTCATGTTCAAACTTGAGTTTCATGTTCAAACTTGAGTTTCATGTTCAAACTTGAGTTTCATGTTCAAACTTGAGTTTCATGTTCAAACTTGAGTTTCATGTTCAAACTTGAGTTTCATGTTCAAACTTGAGTTTCATGTTCAAACTTGAGTTTCATGTTCAAACTTGAGTTTCATGTTCAAACTTGAGTTTCATGTTCAAACTTGAGTTTCATGTTCAAACTTGAGTTTCATGTTCAAACTTGAGTTTCATGTTCAAACTTGAGTTTCATGTTCAAACTTGAGTTTCATGTTCAAACTTGAGTTTCATGTTCAAACTTGAGTTTCATGTTCAAACTTGAGTTTCATGTTCAAACTTGAGTTTCATGTTCAAACTTGAGTTTCATGTTCAAACTTGAGTTTCATGTTCAAACTTGAGTTTCATGTTCAAACTTGAGTTTCATGTTCAAACTTGAGTTTCATGTTCAAACTTGAGTTTCATGTTCAAACTTGAGTTTCATGTTCAAACTTGAGTTTCATGTTCAAACTTGAGTTTCATGTTCAAACTTGAGTTTCATGTTCAAACTTGAGTTTCATGTTCAAACTTGAGTTTCATGTTCAAACTTGAGTTTCATGTTCAAACTTGAGTTTCATGTTCAAACTTGAGTTTCATGTTCAAACTTGAGTTTCATGTTCAAACTTGAGTTTCATGTTCAAACTTGAGTTTCATGTTCAAACTTGAGTTTCATGTTCAAACTTGAGTTTCATGTTCAAACTTGAGTTTCATGTTCAAACTTGAGTTTCATGTTCAAACTCGAGTTTCACGTTCAAACTTGAGTTTCATGTTCAAACTTGAGTTTCATGTTCAAACTTGAGTTTCATGTTCAAACTTGAGTTTCATGTTCAAACTTGAGTTTCATGTTCAAACTTGAGTTTCATGTTCAAACTTGAGTTTCATGTTCAAACTTGAGTTTCATGTTCAAACTTGAGTTTCATGTTCAAACTTGAGTTTCATGTTCAAACTTGAGTTTCATGTTCAAACTTGAGTTTCATGTTCAAACTTGAGTTTCATGTTCAAACTTGAGTTTCATGTTCAAACTTGAGTTTCATGTTCAAACTTGAGTTTCATGTTCAAACTTGAGTTTCATGTTCAAACTTGAGTTTCATGTTCAAACTTGAGTTTCATGTTCAAACTTGAGTTTCATGTTCAAACTTGAGTTTCATGTTCAAACTTGAGTTTCATGTTCAAACTTGAGTTTCATGTTCAAACTTGAGTTTCATGTTCAAACTCGAGTTTCACGTTCAAACTTTAATTTCCAGTTGTACTCAAGTTTGACTTTAAACCCATAGGGGGTTTTTTATAAAGGACAGATTTTGACGGTTACTTGAGCAATCATTATAGCAAATGTAAACAGTAATAATGAAATAAGTAATGATTAATACATAGTGCATTAGCTTCCATTTTCGATAATCAACTGCAAATCACACGAGAATGGCATTTAAAATAAATTAAAACATTTAAATACATCCTGTGGCTGCCAATTCGATCCATTAAATATAAATGCCAAGATTTTGTTAATGAAGCATAATCATTGTATTGTTTGATATTTCAAATTTCTGAATGGGACGAAAAAAAACACTTACAATCCACGGTGTTATTTAATTCAAATGCTGGCTAATTAAAATAAATGCTCTCACAAATAACAAAACTAGGAAATATTAGAATCGCTTGAAAATCTCTAATTGTCTTTCAAATTGATACAACCTTCAAACATAAATACAACAACGAACCAAAATAGTTTCCATAAAAGCAAAACTTTTTCAAACAGGGAACAGAACGTTCTTCACAGTTGACGTTTTTGGAACTAAAGTAATTTTTTGAGTTAAATTGTTAATTATTTTCTCGCAAATATTTTTGCTACGCTATATTTCTGGTGCTTTTATTGTTAGAGTTAAATTGTTCTTTACTTTCCCAGACCATTGATATTTTTCAAAAAAATTTATACTAGTACGGTTTTCAAAGTCCAAGAGCCTGTATATATCAACACCAAGTTTTATACCTTTCTATTAAAAATAATAGCACAAGTATGTTGCGTCCTACGGATTTGAAACTGTATCTACATATGATACAAATAGCAACAAAACATTATTTGGTACCTTTCAAACTAATTCCGAAGGACGGAGAAACGGTTAAGATGCGAATTGGAGGACAAAAACAGAAATTGTTTTCCTTTATCATATTTGCCTATGTCGTTTTTCGTATATGTCTCGCTTGGTATTTCCTGATTTTAAAACTTATCGCATATGATGACACAACATCCACTCAGAACATTGCTATACATGCCATATTTGCACTTGCATTCGGGTATGGAGTTTTTGTCCAATACCGAATGTATTTTCGGACCCCTGATATCACGGTTACAATTTTTAACTTGACATTCTTAGGAGAAACATGGAATTCAAAAACCGACGGTAAAAATCATATTTCAAACCCTGTAATCGTAATGAGTCATAATAATTGCACGTTACAACATCGACAGGACCGCGTTCTCTTCTCTAACTCTAACTTGACAAGAACTTGACTTTTCGGGAGAAGTTTGTGATTCTGTTCCCATGCATAGCTTTTGTACTTTGTCTGAGTTTGGGAATATTTGTGAGCACATTCTGCACCAATCTACAGTTGTACCATTTCCTTCACAAGTCCCTGCGGAACCCATTGACTTTCACCCTACTCTGGTTACAAGAATTAATGTTGGAGTACACGTTCTGTTTGACAGGAGGAATGTTTTTGAATAATTGCATTTTATTTTTTGAAACCATGAACAGAACATTGCAACAGCAAGCTGACTCATTGAGGTAAATTAATATTACTATTTCGAGTATCTAATTTATTGTTGTTTTTTAGTAGTTTTAATTTCAATAGGCATAATCCTCTCCGAAAAGAGAACCCGGTGCAATTGATTTCACAATGAGTTACTACTCAGCTCCTAATTCAGATATATAATGAGGGGTACTCCTTAGTGTTATACGTTTATAAACTTACTACACTGATAATTTCGATCCTGATGGGTTATGCTAGCGTCCGGATATTTTCTCATAACATTGTTATTGCTATTTTCTTACTTTCAATGGCAATATATATTAGCACTCTATTTGTTCTTGTATTTGGGAACGCGTTTTCCTTGTCGGAATATACGAAAATGGTCAAAATTGAACTGACTCTATTATACATGTTGAAATCGGCCGACCGTAAAAACATTTCTTGGTGCAAGAAAAGAATTCCAGCGATCGCCCCAGTTGGTATCAAAATTGGTCCGTTTCACACAATCGAAAGGGAATCCACACCTGTATTTCTAGATTTTATAGCACGATCCATTACCAATCTTTTAGGTGGTAATAATTAAATATGTGGATATTGACACATTTAAGGTGGGATGTACATGTTGTACTAAAGCACAACTTTACTAGCAATATTACACATATTTATATTAATGTTTTGATTGTGTTTAATAGTTTCAGTAATAATGTAATATTATGTAAATATTAATAAAAACTTGATGACATCGTTTACGGTGAAAAAATTCAAATCTTTGCAAATGGAATATGCTACCTAACACTTACATGTGCATTTGGATTTAAATAATTGAAAGAGCAAGACATTGAGCAAAGACATCAGGGATGATTTATAGTCAATTAGTAACTTACATTAAATTATTCACCAACTCACGAAATATGAATTTTTATTTAATAAAAATCTTATTTACTATGAAGTAATAAATATATTTTATTATTCCTAGACTTAATAGATCATTACGACTGCTAACCTGACACCATTTCATGACATTTTACTGCTTACAGTTTGATTTAGAACTCTATTTCTCTTCGACGAAATCAAGGTAAGCGTCACAACCGCGATGCCCGGTGTTTAAAAAACAGCTCAAGTTGTATGAATGTAGTGTATCCAAATGAATGGACAAAAGGGTATGTAAGGCAATTTTATTTACTCGATTCTTTATTGTACGAGAATATTTTAAAAATCGATAAATACCGGACGAAACCTATTAGGAATCCCACATACAGAAAAACGTAACCCAAATTGCTGAATGAATTATTCCATCCATTTTTCCATTATTTAAGTTAAGCTCAACTAGAAGCACAATTTGACAGCCATAATAACCAATTTAAGGTGAAAATTCAAGTCTGTAGAACGCAATAAACTACTCCACGTTTGACGTTTTATTTAAATGAAGACAAACGGGGAGCAGATAAATGTGTCTACAGTGGTAAAGCTGTTCACATAACAGTTACTCTGACTCCAAATGATAATATCGATAAACTCATTACTTCTTACAGAGGTTGAATACAAGGATACATAATTGAATCACAGTATCGTACCCGTATGCACATAACCGACATACCCTGAAAATATCCCTCAAAATTATCAAATTATCCTGATAATGCCTTAAACTTATCAAAATGCCCTGCAATTTTCCAAGATGCCGTAAAATAGATTAAAATGGTCACATCCTCATAATGTTCGCAAAAATCCAAAAATCTACTCCTTAAACGGTGATCACTTACACTCACTTGTTTCGATGGCAGATGGCATGTTGAACGAGTATTTTCGCGGTTATGTAAAATGTAATTTGGCGTCTTGTAAAACGTTGTAAAACGGGTATTTGTGCGATTTTATGAATTTTGGGTACGAGACCAATTTGAAGATTTATTTTTAAAAAAATTATTAAAAAAACTATTCGATTTTGCCGATTTTCAGTGTAATTTAGGTATGGTATATATAGCATGTTTATAAAACAATATATTTGAACACTGTGTATAGAAAATACTATATGGATTAATTTGATTTGATCATCATTTTTCCAAGTCAAATATTGCGGTTTCAGGGAGTAAATGTGGGAGACAAGATTGAATATTTATTTTATATTACAGCTTTATAAATCAAACATTCATAACTTTTCTCTCACAATTATGGGGCCTGAGACGGAAATTTTTGTTCAATGCAGGCGAAATTAGATTCAAATGCAGCCCAATTAGCTTTTTGAAAGCCAAGTTTAGAAGCTTATCTCGTAATATTTTAAATAATTGCAATGTTAATTTAATTTAATTTAATTAGCTTAATTGGCCCTGCCCCTTGAAATACTTCTTTGATGAGTTCCATTGTTTAAGCAAGCGATACACCGGCTATCCGACTGACTCTATACGCTCTATTTCATTATTAAATTTCTGAGAGGAATCATTAGAAGCGTTAGATTGCAACGACCGCATAATCATAAATGAAACGAAGCTACTTGGCTCTGTCACTAACGCAAGTATATGTATACAAAGGTACAAGCAACTTGACTGTTGGCAGTTTTTATTGTTAGCCATAGTAATCCATCCCAGTAGGAATCCTTGGAGTACCCAAAAGTACTCGGGTACAGCACCCATGGGTACAGATATTTTACTTAGTGATACCCGTATCTATTTGGTACTACCCGATTGTCACTGAGTGAGTACCCATACCCGTACCAGTACCTTTACCCACTTATTTGTCTAAAATCCAGAGTACCCGGGTAGTACCCGCGTACTTGCGAGTACGCAACTTCTGTACCCGGGTAGTACCCATACCTGTAACAGTACCCATTTACCCGAGTATTAGCCGTACTCAGTCCGAGCACTGATTGAGATCAACAGCGCAGCCAGTTTGTAAACGCAGAGCGCCAATGAGTACCCCTCATTATATGTATGAATTTTAAGTTGAGCAGTAACATATTGTGAAATTAATTGCACCGGGTTCCGTTGTTGTAATCGACGATTGACGATGCCTGTTAAAATTTAAAGCGTTATCATACATAACAATAAATATGATAAAAGGTGTTTTAATCATTAAATTCAATTTACCTCAATCTCTCCACTCGCTGATGCATTGTTGTGTTCATATTTTCAAAAATAAAGTTCAATTGCTGAAAAACAATGTGCCCGCCAAGCAGTACGCAAGCGTGAGGTTTAATTCATGCAGCCAGAGTATCATAAATGCTAGTGGGTTTTGCAACGACTTGTGAAGGAAATTGTACAAATGTAGATTATTGCAGAATATGCTCACAAGCAGTCCCATACTCACGGAAAGAGCAATAATTGCTAATGGGAGCAAAATCTCAAACTTCTCCTGGTTAGTAAAGTTCTTTTGAAATTGGGGTCCGAGAACAGAATGCGATCCTGTCATAATTTTTTGTTTATTTTTTTGTCGTAATTATTCACGGAACTTATTATGAATCTGATTACACAACTATAAACGGAAATCTTACTTTTACCTTCGATTTTTGAACTCGATTTTTCTCCTAGAAATTCAAAGCTAAAAATTGTCACCGTGACATCAGAGGTCCAAAAATATTGAAGAAAAACTGAACACGCAAATGCAAGTTCAAATATGGCATGTATCTACATATAACAATGTTCTGTGCGGATGTTGCGTCATCAGTTGCGAAAAGTTTCAAAATCAAGAAAAACAAAACTAGACATATTCGAAACGCCCCATACAAGAACCATGTAAAGGAAATAAATTTTTGCTTATTTTTTCCAAGACGCAGTTACTCATCTAACACGCGACGTGGAATCGAGATTCCCTTCATTTCGTTGATTTCCTTTAAAACTGAAGAACAGAACCGTATTATTTTAATATAGACCAACTCCAGGAAATAAACATAATTCAATTTACTTTTTCGATGAATGGTAGGTATACGCTTAAAGTAATGGTTAAATTGATATTATTTACAATTTAGTAAGTGTAATAGAATATTAATGATAATCCCGCATGACTTGAGTTAGTACTGTATTTATGAGTTTGTTGGAATGATTTGGACACGTGTGTATGAACATGAAACAACAAAAACCCTATTTGTGGAAATTGAGGCTGTATAGGAACAGAGTATGGCAAAGCAAAATGAAAACCTTTAGGGGATTTCTTCCGTAGACGAAATGGTCATTAAATGATTCCAAATTGGATGTAATGGAAGTGTGATGGTTGCAAATATTTTTAGAATTTAGAATCAGTGATTTATTTTGCAAAGAGCTAAAAGTTTACTCATTATTTCCAAATGATATCCAATCTCCCAGAAATAACAATTTCTTTTGACTCCATCCTTAAATTTATATTTTTGAAGAAGGAATTTATCCTCGAAATATTACTCCAAAATGCACATTTTTGACTGTTTATAGCTGGTCTAGCATACGTGTATGAATGCACTGAATTAAAAACAGTCAAAATGACTTGTCATAATGATAAATCCATTAGCAACGTAGACTTTATGGCTTTCCCGAATCCTAAATTTATGCTGTAAATTTTTTTTTGATAACTACTAGTAGCTAAGAGACTATATTTTTAACAGATGTGAGTGTTTTAAAACATTTTTCTCAATGGAACCCACATTTTATTTTCGGCTATTAATATTATTGATTCAATGGATTCACATTCTTGCAATTATTGGCTCTAACATTCTGTAACCTGTAGTTTAATAAACATGCGTTTCAAATTGCAGTCTTTCTTAACCTACAAAATGTACCTATTTCGTAAACTGACAGTTACTACTCTCAATGTTCCAATTGAATTAGCTCCCAAACCAGGAATAGTGACATAAATGGTTTCTTATTAAGTCGTGACCTCCGAATAGAATTTTCTGAAATAAAAATCACATCAGCTCCTATATCCAAAAGAGCACGGAAAAGATGACTGTTTCCATTCATGTTAAAATTGGAAGGTGAACTGTAGCTAAATATGCTGAGGCTGATATGCTTTCATTGTTAAACTCTCTTTATCACTACTGAATCGACCATCTTCATCGATATATAATTTTAATCATGGATGTGCGAAAGAGAATTATGATTCTTCTTACACGTTTTGTATCCTCCTCGTCCGGGACATTTAATCAAATTTTGGCCTGATTTCCGGTAAATGGAACATAAATTTCCCTCCTAAACTCTTTTTTGCATGACCGACAGAATGAGAAATTAAAAAGTGTAAATCTTGCCCAAATCAAAAATTTTCATTGAACATTGGTTCGATGAACTTTGAAGCCTTGAATTTTCATTTGTTTGCGGATGTAACGGAATAATTACCCTTGACATCATAATCCTTAATGTTACCACAACATGAATACAATTAACTCACTTTATTATCCAGGAAGTTATAATAATTTATATTTATTTACTGTCCTCCTGCTCTCAGATTTGCAGTAGATAACTTACTATTGTCATCGTTAAAATCTCCTCTTCCATCACTCACGTGCAAGAGTGCATTGTCGTTGAAACTTCTGTCTCACCTGACAATATTTACAGCTCACTTTTACCGGTGTTCATATCAGGACCGATCCATATTACTACAATACAATAAGCACATACAGTACAGCCTAGCACAATACACACAGGAATTTCCCAGCAATTAGCGCACACTCAAACATGATTTACTATTAGGAAACGTTGCTTTAAAATGAGGT